>QVRM01004573.1:70000-143848 GCA_003439945.1 Dermanyssus gallinae | reverse complement strand
TACCTAAAGTTTAATTAGTCGTTTTAAATCAAAACGTTTGAAAAAAGTAAATTATATTTTGAATTTCTTTGTAGCAATGCTTTATTTTTAGAACGATCAATCTGTATACTGGCTGTAAGGTGGTCGGCGGGTCGCTTTACATCGCCCATTACATCGCCTATACACATATTATCGGATGTGATCTACACGACTTCCCTACGACTATGAACGTCAATAGATATTGCTGCCTGATGTGTTCGTGTCCAAACTGAAATACAAATTTTTGGAACCGCAGCGGCTTTCATAAGATATTAATATACTAATTACAAGCGGATGATAAATACACGTACATGTTTCTTGTTAAAAAAATTTTGAAGCGCAAGAAGAAATCCTGACACACTTAGTTAGTGCGTTACTTCTGTTAGCTTAAGGTTTCTCGTAGGGTTAATATCGTCGAAGTTTCCTTCGAGTAACCGGCAAGTATATATGTACACCTCCGGTACATATAGGTGCGAGTATATATTTAGTGAAAACAAACTGCTGTTTTGAAATGATGGGAGTGGACAGATGTAACCTCGTCAACAGAGTTTTATTTGCTCATATTTATTGTCGGGATTGCAAACCGCATCAATTTTGTTAATACTCGATGCAACCGAAGACCGCGTTGAAGGTCCCTCTCTAGCTTTGGGCCCCCACTCCCTACTCACCCATCTATAGAAGCCCAGTTCCGGTTCTTGTCAACAAAAATCCCTTTAGCTTAATAAAGAGACGTGAACTCTCTCTTCACGTGCACACACTTGTTAGAGTTCATACAAAAATACATATTGCCCGTGTCGATGGTGAAGATCTCGGGGGCACACTATATGGTAAACCATAGACGACTCCTTAAAACTTCTTAATTTAGAGATGAGCTGCAACGTAGTGGACCTGCGTCTGGTTAGTTTCCAGCAGCAAAATTGCAATAGTAAGCCTGTCTGTGAGAGTTTTACGAGACAACCTGCGGCTGTGCGTATTTTATTTTACTGTACAACACGGATACCAGCGCATTTTCGACATCACACGGATATAAACAATTCAGAGCAAACGTATGTAATACTTCCTGTGCACAATGCATCGCGGTACCATTTAGTGCTTCCTGAGGTTATGTGAATTCGATAGCTGTTCAGCAAATCTTTCTGAGTGACCTAACGCTGTAGACTTAACCATTAGCGAAGCGGAAGCACACCAAGACCGAGGATAACGCAATTAACTTGCATTGTCGCGCGTTCATTACAAAGGTGAATACAGTTTGAAAAATTCCACACACATGGAAAAATTATGTTACGACACTGCCTCATTCGAAACGTCGATCAAAATCGAAACCCCCTGTTCTGTTGTCATTGATGGCGGTGGTCCTTGGCGGGTGTATACGTTCCGCAGTAGACAAGCTGTAAGATGGCCTGGCCTGGCCCGGCCACCATCAACAGCTTGTCTGTGCTGTACTGAATGAGGTTGGCGTGCGTCCAGGCTCGAAGTGCTGGATAAGTTCGTTGTTGTTGTGTTCTACGAGTAAAGGTTGAGCATTGCCGGAGCAAAGCATATCAGCGCTCGGCCGTTCTCGAGCGAAATTTTAGGTCAGCCCCTAAGGGTAATTAATGCCCATCATAGTTAAGCGTCTATGGGGCTTTCGAATGCATGGCATGCTTCGTGCTTGCGTGGGCGACTGCATCGTTAGCATTAGTTTAGCACGTCAGCCGCGTTAACACGATACATAACAGTAGCATACAAGATTTACCACACAACAAGGGATTTATTTATCTACGTCCTTGTAGGCGGCGCTGATAGCCCGTCGTCAATGGTGGTCCCGTCGGGGTCCAACACGTAACGCACGCAGCTCAACCGACGTCATTGCATGAACGTGTGTGACGCAGCAACAACAACAACAACAACAACGACGACACGTCGAATGGTTAGTTTCAAGTTTCGCGAACTGTCGAAATCCGACAACCAAGCCTAAGTGACGCAGTCGTGACGCGAAGTTCGCCGCCCCTCTTGTAGTGAAGGTAGGCACTATCACAGACAACAGCGCACACATCTCTGCCTGCGTTTTCGCATGACTGGAGGACTTTGTCGTCTTGGACGGTCTTGGCTTTGTTCGATTGGCCTGCGTTCTTCATGCATTGTTCACTCAGTGTTCTTGCTTCCTACACCGGCAGGTATTCGACCGCTTCCTCCTTCTTCTCAATACTACTCAATACACCACACACAATCGTCTCTGACGCCACCGCCGGTTACCGACACTTCGGGAGTCATTCGAGGCAGCAGTGCGCCTGAAGGCAGCTATTATCTATAAATAGCCACAACACCTAAAAGTACATTCCGTTTGGAGCAAGCATCCCTGCTTCCACAATTGGCTTGGCTACCGAGAAAGCAGACGACGATGACGACGACGACGACGGCTGCTAACGATAAATCAGTTTTGTATTGAACTGCTCCTCTTGCCTGTAACCTTTGTAACTTTTGTAGACGCAATAACAATATTGTCTACGCTACGCTATGACGCCCCGCCCGCTTCCTTCCCCTACTACGGAGAGGTAAACAAGTTTAATCGACATTATCGGTCAGGTCCTGATTTAGTACGTAATATATAGCGGACAGCAGCACAAACTACTGAGTTAGGCACAGTACATACATATATCTACTTATACGAAATGTTTATATGTGTCGATGCGTGCAAAAATTTAACATTTTACTTACTGCCGCCGGTGCCTCACCGGTGGCAGTAAGCCGGTAAGTATGCCGGTGGATGGTATGGCGATTATCGAGTATTATAATGCATCTATAAAAAAGTTATATACTTTTCGGGCTGACCCTCAGCCAAGATTCAACTACCACGGTACTGCTTTTCGCATTGCTTCATAGACGGACCCCATAAATACAAATGTGCAAGCGGTGGGGTTCAAACCGCGCGCCTGTGTCTCCCCCGGTCGCGAGGCGCAGGCGAATGCACCACGCCACCGGGCTCGACTATATAAAAGAGTTAGTGTATAATATATATATATATAGACCGAACCACTTCCTGATTACTGCGGGTATTTCAGCTCTTCAAAATGCTGTGGCGATTATCCGGAATTTTAACACGTCTATTACGAAATTCATACCTCCTGTCAACGTTAATTTTGACTACTAAAAAAAAATTTTGCTTTTATTTGTTACGATCATGCTGCACTCCTAAGTAGAAAGTATGCTGGCTAGACGTTGCACTCATTTGTACCAAACACCTGCGTGCTCTGAATCTGCCCGATTACCGCAAATAATAATCAAACATAAACATCAACACGTATATATATATATTAAGTACTCTAACTTAATATAGACGGATATACACATCTCGATATTAAAGAATAGTGGCATAGTGATCGGCGCTCCATACGCGGATGCTTTCCAGCGTTTTATTCTGCATTATTTTCTAATGTCAAAACGCGACCCCTAAACAACGAAGCAGAAATCAAAATCGTGTTCATTATACATTCATAACAGATTTGAGGACCTCCTCAATTGTGAAAAATGTTTCACACAGTGGTGAAACGTTTTTCACTGAGATAATAATGTATTGCACTAGTTGGACAGGTGAGCAGAAAGCTGGTTGCACTACTCCGCAACCCAAGGCACGTCTTGTAGTCTGGTAAACCGTGTGAGCTGGGCCGTTGTCGTGGTAAAGAAACCAGACTCCCCTCCAGCGCCAAACTCTCGTGGAGGGACAGGTGCCACTTTGCGATCTCAGCAAACACTCCCAGTTTTAGTAGACACTAGCCCCCCCCCCCCCCCCTGCTAAAGGGCGTGTGAATATAATATAGTTACATTCCAATCAGCGGCCAGACTTACCCGGACTTCCACCATTGTTAGAGCTTTGCTATCCTTGGTATCAATTTTGTTACCTCGTCCCAGGCAGTTATGTGCATTTCTATGCAGCGAACGTACAATCCGGCCCAATGTCTCCTCTATCAATACATATGTACTGTTTCTGATCGTCTCGATTGCTGCTTTCTCATGTACTACTATACCTTTGTCTTCGGCCGCCATTCTTTGCCACTTTGGTGGTCATTCACTTTTGCTGTAGGCTACAATTGATATTATCGATGCACGATCATCCTAAGTGGAACTTTATCCCAAATGGTCGCTTTTAAAAACATTATTTGCTAACACAACAAGCTAATTCGGAGTTAGGCACTTGAAATGTAATGAGGTGTAATCATTTTAGTTCAACAAACAATAATAATCTATCGTAGGTTTTTCTCCGACTCATTTTGGTATATCCTTTAAAACTTGTGCAGACCCGTACCGAGCGACACTCTACTCTGTATAAGATAACCAACGTTGGTTAGCGAAAAAAATGCCGTAAATAATACTCAGTAAATATGTTTGCAGAAATCAAGATCCTATGATGTCTGTCTTATTTTTGAGCTTTAACTGGGATAGTGTTGGTATCAAATCAATAAAGTAATCATATCACCATTAGTGATATGATTATGGTAAGCCGTTTACTCTACCCCTGACGCCGGATTATTATAGAATTTTCTGTTAACAGAAGGGCGGACGTTAGTGACTGATGTGCGGTCTGCAGATGACGGTGTTTGATGTGATGAAGGGAAAACTGTGGTCAGAACTACATGATCATATACGTATACTGTGTTCGTTTTTGCCTAATTTAGCATCCATCAATTTATCGGTGCCCGAGTGTAGCTTCACGGTAAGACCGTGCCGCAGCGTCGTGCCGAAATCACACTCTCGAGCAAATACTGTCTTGAATACCTACCATCAGTTGTGGTGTGTAAGGTCCTGCTCAGAGTTGTGTGATACGTTTATCGATTCCACCTTTCGGGACGTTCATGATGGCTTATAAGGTATATGTCCGCCATGTCCGCACGCTCAAACATCTACGGAGAAGCAATTCTGGCGTGCATGCGGCCGGGTCCCATGCGGGCTCTCGTGAGTTCTCGTTGGTTCATTTCCAATGAGCATTTTGTGTATCAAATATGAATACACGGAAGCCTCTTTATTTATGAAGCGTATAACCGCAGGAAACGCTTTCTGGGCCTCTTCCTAGAAAAACATATTAGGCAGTCAACAAGTGCCTGGTAATCCGTAGCCCGCAAAGCCTTTTTCGGAGGGATTAAAGAATGCATGATGCACGTGCATTACTGGTAGCTAGCAGCGACTAGTGTGGGACCTGCATACCCACTAAACTTCGGATTTTTCCCCTTCGCCCCGGCTTGGAAGTACTAGGCAGTCCTAAATCGCAAATCCTGAGGCCGCTGAAGCCAATATGGATGTTGTTACCTGCACGTAAAAATAAACTGAGTTCCCTGCACTCATGCTACTTACAGATAAAACTTATTTATACGAGTTTACACAAAAAGGTATATTTATTGACCCGCCCGCATGCATTCCATCGCTTCTCCAAGCAGTTTTTGATTGGTGTAGTGGACAACTAACTTATGAAGTCCCAAGAACTTCTCGGGTGGTTAAATCGATAAACACACTTTATATTTTTGACTAGAACTCATTCAACCTCTCTATTGAACAACTCATTCTCTTGCAATTGCACATTTTGTTAAGCGATGTCCGGCCAGCCACATCCAAGAAAAAACAATTCCAACATTGCCGTCTTCCATTCCGTTAAAAAGGACGCCAAAAAGTGTATATACGCCAATGAAAGTAACGTACGTATATATATACGCTAATGAAAGACGGAAATATTTACATGTTGGAAGTTACGAATTGTTTTTTATGTTTATATATATATATATATATATATATATATATATATATATGTCGAATAGCTAAAAACATATGAGCGGGCCCACATTACCACGGCATTCTTCTTCGTCTCTAGCTCTACATGGTAGAGCCTTTGTCCGCTTACAATATGGCAGTTTCTCTCTGCCACATTATTGACATAAGGGGCGGCCGTTGTCGTGTGACAGGCAGCTTTGTTGTGCGTCTGTTGGTTGGAGACTGCAACTGTTTGTGGACGGCTCCCAAGATCGGCAGCGGTAGAAACAGGGTGGTGGGCTAACAACGGAGCGGCGATTAAGGCTCGTCACATCATAGGAGCAAGTTGGGGGCCGCGCCGGGGGACTGGCCAAAACCGGATCATGACCAAAAAGCGTCCCCACAGTACCCCCTATGCTGCGCGACGCCGTAAGGCGACCCGTTTTGTGTCGTCTAGTAGTAATCGTAGCGCCGGCTCTAGTAGTAGTTGTAGTATTGTAGTAGGCCAATATGGCGGAGTTCACGCTCCTCGCAACTATGCGCTAGTCGGTTTAGTAGCGAGGGCTTCTTGTTGTAGTGGGATTGTCGTGGGACGGGCAGAGAGAAGTGAGGAGAGGAGAGAGGTGCAGGGGGTGAAAAAAAGGCGCACAAAGGCCGCACATAAGACCTTTCTGCCGGCCCCCGAATCCTCCTGTTCGTCGAGTCCTCACAGGCACCGACGATGTCGGGGGGGGGGGCAGTCTTGCGCAGTTTGCGCAGCCTACCGAAGCATTAATGACGGAGCTAAGCTGGCGGCCCGTGCGATAAGCATGCCCATGTCTCCTGTCCCTCCATCTCTCCCCCTTTTCGCTCTCTCTCTCTCTTTTTTTTCTTCTTCTTCTTCTTCTCCTTCTACATCTTGAGCAGACAGCCGCCTACGACGGCCGTTCGTAACAACCACAAACTGGCCAGCCTTCATCCTGGCCACCGAGTTTTAGGTCCCCGGATTCCTATGCTTGCGTATCGCAGTTGCCTCATGTCTGTGCACATCTGCGTCGTCTCATGCCGCTATTTCCTGCAGCAGCAGCAGCGGGGCACAACTCTGGCGTACGCCGCCAAGCTTGAATGAAGCGCTGGGGCTTCGCATCATCTCGTTGCCGCATGATGTGCAGTGCTGCAGCCAGCCAAAACGATGTCGTCGTCGTCGGATGCTTGTCGACGATCGTGAAAGACGATCAGATCAACATTTGGCGTTCAACGTGCGGACGGAACGGCAGTCAGCGATGTAGGTGCACCTACAACACGAAAGGCCGTAGCGGTTTGATGTCGCTGTAGGCGATCCATGTTGTAACAACGAATAAATAATAACAGTTATCCATGTTATCCAACCGAGCAAGATGGCTTAGTGGCAAGGCCTTCGCCTTGCATTCGGGAGGACTGGGTTCGAGGCCCAGATCGGCCACTCTTAAATTGGTTTGCATGGTTTCCAATTTAGACAAGGTAAATGCCGGAGTGGATTAAAATTAGCCATGACATGAAAAAACCGTACACGGGCAATAGCCCTACGGAAAGTCCTAAAAAAATAAATAAATTTCTTTGTTTGACCTTGCGACAAACAGTTACATGTTCCTCGTAATGGTTTGCTTCGTTGATGATGATTCTTCAGCTAGCCACTATTTAAGATACAATTTTGTTGTAAATAAATTAAAATTTTTTTTTGTATATAAACACATTTTCATTCGAATTGGTCGCCTCGTTTGTAATACACCCTGTCAAACGCTTCATCACTCAATTCACCGTTGGACGCAAGTAGGTTTCGTTAGGTTTATCACATGCCTGCTGAATGACTTACTTGAGTTGGTTCTGATAGTTGTGATATGCGTTCCTGCTGAACCTTAGCCTTTAAGATGCCCCACACAGAAAGTAATCCGTTGGGTAGAAATCTGGGTTTTTTGTGGGTCCGCAAGCCTTTTGCCATTAAATTCAGGAATGCAGTTTTTCAAGCCGCCATAGGTCTCGAAAAATCGGTGGCATTCTGCCATTTGAGGTAATACCGCCCCAAACGGCGACTGAAGGGCCCCCAATGAATCAACCGATCATTCTGTCATGCTGATCCGCTTCCTCCACACTGCGGGCAAGACTCTATCATTTTTTTTCGATTTACGGTTTGCTGCAGGCCAAATTTGACTCATCAGACCATAACACCGCCGCGTGACGCCCAGACCGACAAATCGATTTCGCAGATTTTTGACCAACGCAGCCGCTGATTTTTATCAAACGCGATTTGACATTGGCTGAACTGATGTTTGTATAGTAGATAGAGATGTTGGTTATGTCGTACAACTCTTCTTATCGTCCTCCCGCCCACGCCCAAGCCTTCTCACGAGCGAGGCGACTTTGAATGGCTTTGATGATGAGTCACCGTCGTCGGGTTTCTAGCCGCTCTTTTAAGTATGCGATCGACGAGTTGTGCTGTTCCAACGACGGGAGTTTCGGGGACGGTCTCCAAGATGTCCTAGGTCCAAAATCGACTAATGTCAAGGCACCGAGCTACGTCAGCAACCAGAATACCATGACTGTGCATGAAAATCACCCTCTCGTGACCAAAAGTTGGTTTCACCATTTTCGAAACGCCTCTGCTCGCGCTAAACGAACTCCAATCCGGCTTGTCTGGTTGTTGTTCTCGTAGAAGAGAGTGGCAATGCGATCGTCACCAGCGAGCATTGAAAGTCTAAAGCGCGCAAACCTTTGTGGGCTCCAAAAAAGGTCTTATGTTAGCCATATATATACCGTACGCGAAAAAACTATACAGCCACCCATGTTTGCCACATTACACACATTATTTACAGGTGAGACTGCAGACCAGCGTAGGACCTCAATGTGACGTTGTTTTAACCAGCTTCTGATTAGCCTGGCGGTGTGAATCGGGGCGTTATCGTGTGAAAAAACGAAGTCGAGCCCTCACATCAGTTCAAAATACACCGATTGCTGTTCTAACAGATCCCTATAGCACGTCGAATTAAACAACCGTCTAAAAGCACAATCGACGACTCTGTATGGCAACCGACAGCGGCCCAGATCATCACCGAACCATCATCTGGGTGACGTTCTGACAAAATTCGTTCTTCCTTGCGCACATCGTGGAAATAATAGTTAAATCCATCTGGTTTATCAAAATTGAACATTTTTCATTCATTCGAAAAGAGCACTTGGTGCCACTCAGTGGTCCATGACATCGTATCTAGGGCGAAGTCGGGACGAGCTTTCTAATGCTCAGCAAATGCAGGCAGGAGGTCTGCCCTGTCTCCGTTGAGCCGTGAAAAGAGCCCAAACGTCGTGATTCCGCTTAATTCACTCGATAAGACGTGCATCTTGCTTGTGGCTGTATATTTTTTTCGCGGTGTAGCTGTGTTAAATGTGGAGATCTCATGTTCCAGAGTAATCTAGGACCTCAAATGTCGATGGAAGTCTTCGCTGTTACTCTATGAGCAGGTATCACTGTAGTCTTCACACAACTGGTTATAATAAATGCGTGTCATGTGACAAAAGCTAAACAAAAAGTAAAAACACAACAGTGGCTGTATCTTTTTATTTTGCGGACTGTATATATATATTTATATTTATTTATATATATATATATATATATATATAAGACGCTTGAACTGAGCTAAGTTGCATGTGGCATGATAGTGAATGCATCTATCGTCATAGCATACTTATTACTGGAAATAATTATCCTTCATATTTTTCTTTCTAGTAGAGGTATGTAGCAGCAGGGCTGTATATATATATATATATATATATATATATATATATATATATATATATATATATATATATATATATATATATATATATATATATATATATATATATATAATTTTAAACGTGACTTATTTAATGGAACTCCGTTTCACAACGCTCAAGTTCTCGGTGAATAAAAATGGTTGAAAAAGATGAATTAAACAAGGATGTAGATAATCACACCCGTCAAAATTTAAATAACGCAATGTATAAGCACTTTACACAAACATGTGTCACGATGATAAGTATTCATCATCGCGATATACACGCAAACAAGGTTGTACATTCGTACAGCATCTTCATACTAAACAACAACTATCGGTAAAAACACACGGCCAACATTTAACAACGTGAAAAAGCGTACACAAAGCACCGGGTTTCAGCATCGGGCCTGATGGGGGTAGACGCGGCAGAAGATTCACCCAATACTCAATATACTCAATACGGCACAAAGCAGGACACGAAAAACACACAATCACCAAACTCAGACGGAGTTCACCGCAGCCGATATATATATATATATATATATATATATATATATATATATATATATATATATATATATAAATGGTTGATTACCCGATAGATACGCGGGTATGCTCAATTCTGTTCCAATCGCACATTTTCTGAAGTAATGTTCAGCGAGCCACATCGGTATCAGAACATTTCGAATTTTAGTGTCACTTCTATACAAGACATCTCCCAAGAAATTTGTTTTTTTTTAAATGCCTATTAATACGAGTCTTATGACACCCTCGATTATATATATATACAATGGGTCAGCCGTCCAAATCAGCGCGCTTTTTTATTCGAATCGTCATCGTATTAGGCATGAGGAGTCATACGGTAAATTGGTAGCAGATAAAAGCTCATGATCATTAGAGCACAAATATATGTTAATTGTGGTAGGAAACGATGCGTCATTTTCAGAACATGGGCGAAAACCGGGCCCTCCCCGCCGGACGGACCTGCGCTCAAATTGCAACTTTCTTTAGTGTAAGTCTACGGATTGTTCAGTGGATCGCAGCCGACTATGCGGTTGCAGAAGCAGAACAGAACCAGGTTCCTGCACAATAGGGATGAAGACGATTCTCGACAGAAAGTGCACAGCAAGGACTAATGAACTGGTCGACACAGTCCAACAGTGAATTTTTAAGAAACCTTCTATCTCGGCAATTAAAATTGCGCGTGAATACCAGTGCAGGCTTGTTCACGAGGACCTCAGGCAAAATTCCTATGTCATGCAAGTCAGGCAAATATTCTTTGCAGGCTGCAAAGCAGTAGGTTGTTTTCGTTTTTTCTCTGGCGACAAATATTCACCGTAGATGCAGAAATTAATCACAGGAACGAACGCTGACTCGACCACGATCCGGACAGTGTTCATATTGTAGGGCAATTCCTAAAGCTAAAGGCAAATTCCTGCCATGTGTTCATGTCTCCAGTACGGTTTCCAGTTTAAAGGGGCAATACTCGTACATGGCCGCCAAACAGCTTCAATTTGAATCCGTCGGTATGGCGCATAATTGAGCATACATTTTACGAGCCCAAATATGCTAACGTAGACTCGAACTGGCGCTATTAAGAAAGTGTTCATTTTTAGGTAAGAATTCTTAAAAAAATCAGTTTTCATTTAATTATCAGCTCAAAAGGGGGCGATATAATACTTGCAATATATGTGGCGCAGGCAAACGGTTTCAGGAAAAGTAGGTTGCTTTAATTACATAATTTCTAAATTTTATATTAATATTTCGAAAATAACATCCTAGCACAAAATTCAGGCGTGCATATATCACACACGGTAAACTTTTTTTCTGCACAACCTTCCAACTCTAAGAAAAGGCCGAGCAAAAAGCTCAGAACAGCCTTATACAAAACGGTCGTATAAAATCGAGCATTCTATTGCTCCAAGATGTTCGGTATGCTCCGTTGTACAGTACACTGAAGAAATCATATAGGCCATCAAATAGGCCCACTAAAAACAAACCATGTGCCATAAAATATCGCCTCCGCCGCACGGTGCCCGAATGCTCTGTGCATATCCCGTAGTGACACAGCCACGTCGCAAGAAGAAGCGCCAGCCTCGTGTCAGCGCATCGCCCCCCGAAACCATTGGAACGCCGAACGAAGCCGACGACGACCGATGATTTCACAGACAGTGAGCGTATTGAGACGGCAAATGCTGAATCAGCTTCTTCCAGCCGAAGAGCCAGGACTGGAGCAGGACCAGTGAGTGGTGAAGCCGTCGTCTGCTGGTGAAGCAGCAGAGGAAAATTCCACACTCTGATGGACGTCAAGACAACGATGAGAGCGATGGCAGAGAGACCGACCGACCGCAGCGGCGACGACAGCATCGGTGCTCGAAGGCCACGAGAGAAGACGATCGGGAAGATTAGTGTGTGCTCTCGAATTATTGCTTACCTCGTCAAGTTCGTTTGTTTTCTTTTGTTGTCGTCGTTGTTTTCGTTGTTGTTGATGTGGTTGTTGTTGTTGGTGTGGTTGTTGTTGTTGTTGTTGTTGTTATTGTTGTTGTTGTGGTCGTCATCGTCGAGTCCAGACAATAATGGAGAGTACGTTATGTCTACATCGTACGTGTCGAAGGCTATGCCGAGGGAGATTTAGGACCGTTTCTAATCCTGCGTGTGTGCGAGCGTATCTTTAAACATGACAGCCAACAGGCATGGTCACGCTTGCACCCCCCCACCCCCACCCCAACCCATGCCATCACGTGTCAGTCACCACTCCGTAGCACGACAACGATCCTTTATGACGCCTTGCTGCTAGTGTGGTTTCTGCAGCGGCAATGAATGCCGCCCGCTTTGAATGTCTATGCCTAGGGTGCGTGAAGTGATATATAACAGGTACCCGTTTCTATGATCCGTTTCTCAGCTTTCCGGTGTCGTTCTTCTTCTAAGCGGCACCCAATGCGTTTTATGTGGTGTGTTCCGCCTGCTCGAGTAAGTCTTTTGAGGAAGGGAACGGAAAGACGGAAAGGCAAACGAAAGGACGTCGTTTTGAGTCGCGTGAGTGACGTATAGGTTCATCGCCTCTCGAAGTAAAAACGCTGGTAATTAGCTAGTCTTACGTGCACGACCTAGCACGTCAACCAGCACGCCCCTAAAGCAAAAGTCTGTCGCGTGCGGAATTTATATATATATATATATACGTTTTGTTCAAGGAAATGTTTAGTCTATTAACATCAAGTTTCCATTAAGTTGGCGGGTTACTCTCCATGGTAACATATGGTTCAGAGTTGGCTTTGTTGCTACAAGCTTTGGAAGAATATTCTTCTCACGACGCGTCGTCGTATGGATCATGTTGAACATCTATAACCTTTTTTCTATAACTTTTCTAGACCCCTTCTATAACCGTCGAAAAAGCTCAAGTAAAAAATTGCATCCTTACTCCCAAACAAGACGTATCCGCCCCCTCCTTCCATTGGGAAAAGTATTTTCTTGCCAAGTTCTACCAAACCTTAAAATAAGTACACACGGTTATGGGAGACCTTATATATATATATATATACCATTCGATTTTACAACGCAAATGTAACTAGGAAACAGAGGCCGTACATTCTCATCGTCGCATTATACGCTTTTCTTTTGGACACTGCGTCAGCTTCTTCCCACTCAGTTAGCACTTCCAGGGCCAATGCAGAACTAACGACGGCCCGGCCAGCTGTGAGGGCGAGAGTTCCAAATACGAATGCGCATTCGCTGAGGGCCAAGAATAGAGTCAACGAGGTAGATGACCTCTGCTCCCGTCTGCTCGCAACCGAACTGTGTTCTGCCCGCCTTGTGGGTACGCCTCATCTCACGTTAAGCTCTTGGTCCACCATCAAAGCCGTCTCGGCGCCAGTATAATCATTCGTGCGAGGCAATATTTAATGGTAGCTGCAGTAATGCGATTACTCCTATGGATTTTTCTAGGTAAACTCGGGTCTTGTGGCGCTCCGTGCTTTACTGTCGGGATGAGGGCTATACGGTGGGAAGCTTCACTCACAAATAGAACGGCACGATAACGTCGGCTAGCTTGGTAACCTCGGCAGCTTGGCGTGAGCGCGCGGAACTGCCGGTTATTCGGAGAAGAGCTGTCATTTGAACGTTCCAACTCTCGTCTTTTCTTCTCGAGTCTCTCCCCTGGACTCTACTTTAGTCTGTCACTGTTCCGGCCCGTTGGTATCGACTTGAAGATGCATGCAGACGCGCGCTCCCGCCGCCGCTCCCAGGTCATCTCTCTTATTGATTCACTAACACATTTGATTATAACAATTACATCATTCTGTGCCGCGTACATGTGTAATGTGACATCGAATATGTCAAATTCTTTGACGTTGGATACGTTTTCCCCTATAGTGTGTGTAATCATAGGCTCACGCCCGTTTGTTTTGGGATCCAAACAATCAATAGATCTAGAAATGTTGAAGCGCTGGGCACCTGAATCTAGAAGAACTTCGCATGTTTTTTTTTAGGTTTCGACAAAACGCGCATGAACCCCGTTGGGAGGGGAGTGTTGTTGTTTAAATCAAATGATGTGCTCAATAGTGTGCTCGATTGTGTTGGTGCGTGCGGTGTGGTATTTGTGTTGGATTTGTTGCACATAATTGCGAAATGCCTACCATTACACTTAGGTCAATTTGCTTGTGTAGTTCTACATTTTAATGCGACATGGTGGCGCCTCAGGCATCTAAAGTATGCAATTGTTTCGTTAATTATTTTTTCTTTTTTCGAAAGACAATGCTTATCACGGCTGTGCTTTACCTCGGAGTTCACGTTTGAGCGCCTAGATGCTGCGAGCTCGGGTGTAATTCTCTATTTCTGTCTAATGAACATAGATACTATTATGTATGTCATGAGGTAGATGTCTACTAAATTGAACTCGTTGTGAACAGAAATGCTTATTTATTATAAGTAAATAATAAGTAAGTAATAATAATAAGTAAATAATAAGTAAATAATAATAATAAGTAATAAATAATAGGTAAGTAATAAAGGATTTACATTTTCAGATAAGATAGAGTTTGATTAAGAGGACGTATCCTCAAGTCAAATAATCGATTTATCGATAATCGAGAAAGTTAAACTCAAAAGCTACGTATTTGAATCAAGTACTGTCAGAATTCGATATGTATGTTTTCAATTAAAATCTAAATAACACGTTCTCGATAGGTCGAGCAGTCGGTTGTTCGTTCGGCTTGCTCACGTGTACACGTGAGTGATCAGTTCCGACTGAGCCCAAGTCTGTCGCAGCTATCTAACCCCGTCGCATATATAGAATTCGGTTGTCAGTGATGAATGCTTGCACGTAGAAAAAAAACAATCTCTAAAAGGTCTCCTTGTCAACGTCACTATTTGCTGCTTCATCACGCTTGGCTGTGCCGTTTCAACCGACTGTTGCAATCACTATCAAACGTAGAAAAACACAGCCAAAATTTCGAACTCTATACAACATATAACAACTCTACATACGTACTTGATCCCTCTACGTTTACTAGAAACGAAATGTTATTTTAAGAATGGCCAACGTCGTCCCAACGAGAAACACCACACTTATTAAGTCCGATAAACGAAATAACAAAAACCTGCTGATTACTTTGCCTGTGTGTCACGTAATCTTTTTTAAAAAGGCATTGTTCTAGCTTGTATTTACATTGAGGTCCCAAGCGAGTTGTATACTTGGCCAAACGCTATATATATATATATATATATATATATATATATATATATATATATATATATATATATATATATATATATATATTGTGCTATAAAACGTTGCGTAGCGAAAGGTTCCTAGACGATGATTGAAAGTTTGGGAGACTTAATCAACGTCGCCTCTAACGCTTTTAGACTTTGGAGCTTAAGTACGCAGAGGCTTCCAGCCAAACGGAGTGTCCCAACGAATGTGTTGTTGACTGCCGCGTGTTGAAGTCCGCGGGCGACGTAACTAGGGCACGATAGCCGTGACGTGGAGAACGTCTTATCTAGAAAATGATATAAACTACAAAATGACGTACGCTACTACAGCTACTGGTGCTGACATTTCAGTAAAGATGTGCAACAAACGAGAAAGAAACGAGGTGTGGGCTTTATTATGAATACACACATCTTCATGTTTGCCTTGTTGTTTGCATGTTGACATGGTTTCAAGGAAGAACCGTTGCTCTAATGGACAATATGTTTGTTCCGAAAACGCAGGCGCGCCTATCTGTAGAAAGAATTCCCACCTACATGAATGTATAGTATTCCATTCTAGTGTACAACGAATGCCATTCAAAAGTCTGCTTGGAGTGTGCGATTGTATAGGAGAGGTGAATTTTGGGTGCTTTCCAACTAGAATTATCTCAAATGCATTGGCGCTGTTGGCGGAATGTCAAGAAAGAGCGTTGCTAAATAAATGGAACAATATTAAGACATGAGGAAATAACTATTATTATGTGCGGAATGTGAGGAGTGTATTCTAATTTGTTGTGTCGGTCCATGGATACGCAGTATGAGTCTCCGAGCGAACCAATACAATTCACTGAGCAAATCGGAACGAAATCAGCAACACAAAATGTCGACTTGCTGTATAGGCTCGAGCATAATTAAGATGTTCTTCTATCATAAGCTCTTGCCACCAGCGGTATAAGATAACTGCCTCAAATACGCGCCTTTGAATTAAACGAGTTTCCGCAAAATGTATAGTAAATTTTATATATATATATATATATTACTTATTAGCCGACTAGCTAAATGCCTGTCGTGCTACTCGTCTACACTGGAGACAACGGGCTTAGCTTTATCGTAAGTAAGGCCTCACGAAGCCAACAGCCAGAGCCATCGATTGGTGCTTCATATAAGTTTAACGCTCGGCTTCCTCTATACCTACTACTAGGTGAAGAGAGAGAGAGAGAGAGAGGCGAAACGAGAGGAGAGCAAGCAATGAGGAGCGAGTCTGGGGCGAGGACCTCTGCTTTCCGCTGACACTACTAGTAGTAGACGATAGCCGTCGTAGTTGTTGCGGTTGCCGTCCTGGCGTGCTTTGTAATATCTGTCAAGCCTCATCTCACCGCACGTGAGCCTTTTTTTTTTTTTTTTTTTTTTTTTTTTTTTTTTTTTTTGTTCTGGGAGGTTTCGGTAATGCATGATGCACATGCGCCACTAGCAGCCTGCGTGACTAGTGTGAGACTCGCAAACCCACTAAACCCGGATTCCTCCCCACCCCCCCAGGCTCGGTATTACTTTGGCATTACATCGAAACCGTGGGAGAGGCGTCCCTGCCGTTCTCCTTCAATCAGCTCTATCCCTTACTATCATCCCGCATGTCTACCTGCGGTTGGATAGGGGGATGCCATTTTGTAATCCGTCCTGTGAGGGTGCGTCGAGACCATGAGGGCCTGGCTGCTCCCCACCCCCTCCCCCCTCCCTCGGCTCCTCGTCTCGACCACTCTCCCGAGAGACCCGCTCAAACCTCTCCCGCCTGGCCGTTTCCTTGGCTGTCTTGAGTGTCAAAACAGCGTCGAACAAGTTCGTCGCCTCCCTCCATGCCTCCGCCGAAGTCATCATATGGGAGACCACCTCCTTGATGGGTCGGCCCCTCACAGCGGTTGGTGCTGCGTCCCGTGCTTCCCTGAGAGCATCACACCGCAGAACAGTATGCTCTACGTTGTCCGTTTCTCCAGAGTCGCACAGTACGCAGATATCGCTGATGGCCTTCTTGATCCTTGACAGGTAGCTCTGGAACTGGCCGTGTCCGGTCAGAACCTGAGTCGTCCAGTAGGAAAGCTCCCCGTGTCGGCGGTCATACCATACCCTGAGGTCCGGTATCAGACTCTTGGTCCAGCTCCCTGTGGTCACACCGGGTCTTACCTGCGCCCATTCCTCATGCCAGGCCGATATGGTGGCACTCCTGGCCCTGGTGAGATCCAGACCTTCGTCTAGATACATTTTACTTCGTTCAGCCACTAGGAGGTCCCATGGCAGCATTTTGGCTAGGACCAGGAGAGCTTCGGTCGAGACTGTTCGATACGCCCGGCTTACCCTGATTGCCAGCGTTCGTTGGGTCGACCTTAGTGCCCCCCTATTTTTCGCCGTCCGCATTGCCATGTCCCCCCAGACTGGGGCTGCGTATAGCGCCGTCGATTCGGCCACCGAGGCCAGGAGCCTTCTTTTCACCTCAGCCACCCCACCGACCCTAGGCATGATCCGCGCCAGGTTCAGGGAGACCCTTTGGGCCTTTTCGGCCACGTACTTAACGTGTGCCGATCCGGTCAGTCCGGTGTCTAGCATGACCCCAAGGTACTTTACCTTCTTTCTGATTTCTATCGGGTGGCCCGCCATCACGAGGTTAATGCCGGTCGTCCTCTTTCTGCCTGTTAGGTACATCGCCTCCGTCTTGTCGGGTGCCAGTTTCAAGTGATGGGACTCCATCCACTCGGACACCATTGACAAGGCCTCATTGGCGGCGCTCTCCAGGGCTCTTTCGGTCCTGGCCGTTATCATGAGTGCAAGGTCATCGGCGTACGCCAACGTCTCCACCCCATACGGGAGACCTGGGATCTCGAGCACCCCGTCGTAAGCTATGTTCCAGAGCACGGGTCCTAGAATCGAGCCCTGTGGGACTCCGGCAGTAACCTCGTACTCCTGCCCCCCTGCAACCAAGCCTCTGTCATCCAGGTAGGATGAAATCATTCGACGGAGGTAGAGGGAAAAGCCCTTCCTCTTCATCGCCTCCACAATTACTTTCCAATTCATTGTGTTGAAGGCATTTTTGACATCCAGGAGGATCAGGAGCACGAATCCCCTTGTTTTAGGGGTCTTCATAGTCTCCTCACCCGCCCGTTTCAGAACCTTCTTTAGAGCCCCTAATGCGGATCTGCCCTTCCGGAAGCCGTACTGGGCATCTGATAGGGCGTTCTTTTCCTGAATCTCGTCGTTTAGTCTCTTGACTATAACGTTCTCCAGGAGCTTACCCATGGCGTCAATGAGGCATATGGGCCGGTAAGCCGAAGGCCCCGTCTTCCTCCCGGGTTTGGGGATTAGAACCAGGCTTGCCCTTTTCCACAGCCTCGGGAATCTCCCCTCTCTCAAAAGCTTGTTGGCAAGGTCTTGGAAGACCTTAGGCCACCTTTTGACCAGTAGCCTCGCTACCTCTGGGGGAATTCCGTCTAGGCCGGGCGCTTTACCAGTTGCCAACCGATTCCCACGTCCTGCACGTGAGCCTGAATTTAGGCCACTGTACCAACTGCAAAGTTCCAACAGCAAGTTAGGCCAAGTGTCGAGCGGTTGGCATCATCGATCCGTTCAAATGCCGTTTGGCTAATTTCGAAGAAGGCTCTTCCTGAACTAGAAGCCGTTGTAACTAGGGCCTCGCCGACAGCCGCCTCCAGGAACCACATCCGAAGGCAAATGCGTCCTTAAAGACGGCAACAGTTGGTTTTGCTCGTACATAGTGCGAAAATGTGCTGTAGCTAGCTTTTAATAAATGTAGCGCCGTTCTTAGATGATTTATCTAGGTTGATGTTACACTTGACGTATGTGTTTCTGGTTGCTTTACATATTACTATTAAATGGGACGCTGTTTTGTTTCTACATTTAATTTAGTGTCAGTATGGAATAAACCATCTAAGGCTATAGGTTATGCCTACTTCTAGACTACTATGCCAGACTACTTCTAATGTATATATGTATATATATATATATATATATATATATATATACGTAAAGATCTAACCAAGTTCGCATGGGGCCACGTCAGGTACTAAAGCTGCGTGAGTTACTAGATTGACTTCAGATGTGGCAATATAAGTCTCTGTGTTTTCAGCTAGTATAGGCTGGTGTGCTGTCAAGACACCGACACCTAAGAGTCTCTGAGGAGCTCGTTATGGTTAGCGCAGTGACCAGCGGACCTTTGGCCCTTCACCTTTGTAGGTGGAGGCGTTTCAACGCCTGATCATTGTGAAATCTGGAACTTGAATAGAGGGTCATAATGATATGCACAAGTATTGACACCTATTACAAGCCCCGAGAACAAAGAAGACCGGCTTTTGTGGAACTTTTCTAAATTCTCGAGCCAGAGTGACCCCCGCCTCTTTTTAATCTTGTGACCAATCACGAGATACCCACCGGGCAGGTTTTTTGGTCAGTCCGAGGTGGTCGGGAAGCATTGTATGAAGTAACACGGCATTCAAGCGCAAAGTGTCCTCTAGGTATGCGTATGGTTGAATTCTCGTCAATCGCAGATTTTATACGGACCACCTTTGCCGCACCTGTTTTCCTGACGTCCTTTGCCGTACAGATTGGAATACCCGATTCTAAATTTTTAAAATTGTCCATACGCACTTCTTAGAAATAAGGTTTTATTCCCAATTGTCGATCGAAGCACTCTAATGTACTTAATCCTCGTTGGACTTTATAGAAAAGAACATTTTTTGGGTATCTTATTAGGTAATATATATATATATATATATATATATATACAGTATTTTTATTTACAAAATTTATACAATTTGTCACATTTGTTTGTATCATATTAGGTGTCAGCCCAGGCTGTGGGCCGTCGTTTGGCCAAATAAACTTTCGTCTATCCGAGTGGTGGCGCAATCCTAATCCTCCAGTTTTTCTCATTAGCCTTACATAACGTGAATCTGCCATTATGCCTTGCCCATTTATGACCAGTTTATGTTCTGATAGCTATTTTTTTTACCATGATATTGATGCGTCTCGCGTGATAATGCCGTACGTAACGACTACTGTCCCTTCTTGATCCTTGCCTATTTTGACAATGCAAAACTGTAATTTATGTTAAATCATGTATGTAAGTAATATGCGGCATTTCCTATGCAAAACATTGAGTTGTGGCGCATAACGATGTTTTTTTCTATTCGGCTGTTTTACTGTAACTCTTCCAGTGCTTTAAATCTTCAAAGCGCATTGATGCGGTATCGTCCTCTAGGACCCACACAATGTTCTCTGCAATACTTTTATAGACATACACAACCAATGTGTGCAATACATTTTGTAGACACGTATATATCTAGTATATTATGGTAGAAGAACTGGTTCACAGAGCGCTATATATACAGGTAGTTCAATAAGTTCTTAGAATGAAAACCAAGAATTTCCAAATCATGTTTTTAAATTTATCTTATTCGATATACTCCCCGAGATGCTCAATACACTTTTCCCACCAAAATTTCAGAGCTTTTATACCTCTTAAGTAGAATTCCGCGTCTTTAGACTGAAAATAGGCATTGACAGCAGCCTTAACCTCTTCATTGCTGGAAAAACGCTTTCCACCGAGACTATTCTTCAAATGTCCGAAGAGGAAATAATCAGAGGGGGCCAGGTCTGGAGAATAGGAAGGTTGTTCAATAAGTTCGAACCTCAGTTGGGCCAGTTTTGCCGATGCTTGCCGGGACTTGTGTGCAGGAGCATTGTCCTGGTGAAACAGGACAAGCTTCTTCTGCAAAGCGGGCCGTTTCACGATGAGTTCTTGCGACCTCTTTTTAACTCATTAAACCAGTTGGAAACAGTGGCAAAACATGGCGCAGAGTCACCGTACACCTCGTCTAACTCAGTTTTCACTTGGGTCGCATTCCAACCTTTGAAATAAAATGCTTGATAACCACTCGAAACTCTTTTTCTCCATTTTTCAAAATCACGCCGATACGTTGCACGGGAAAAGCGATCAAACGAAATCGCAACGGCCAATCACCATCATATTTTGACTGCTGGCAGTCGAAAAGTTGCAGTTCCTAATAGCGGTGAAAGCGCGCCAAAATTCGAATTCTAAAAAGCTCATTCTAAGAACCTATTGAACTACCTGTATATATATATATATATATATATATATATATGCCTCGTGTATATTACGTACTAGCGACGACAGGGCGGCTATGTACGGGTCGCAGGTCCAATCCCGGCGCCATACATAGGCTTTCAAAGCGATGTTCCTTATTATTTGCAGACTCTTGGCTTAGTAAAGCAACCCACACATGACTTGTGAATGTAACTCCGTTACTACCATCAAAAAAAGGTGCTCTTTAGCAGTAACTAAGACTAACCTAGCTAGACGCAACCGAATCAAAGTAGCTTGTGGCACAACCGAAGCAATTCAGGCGAAGTGATCAGCTGCATGGTGTCTCTCCTGTAGTATTTTGCGCGCCTGAAGCTTTCCTCCTAATCGTAACCGTATGCTGGTGTAACTTTAGATGGATGCAACTTACACTTATTGAATAATTTTTTTAAGATTCAAACCATATATTTATTGTCATAAGCATACAATTATGGGGAATAAAAATAGTTTCTACGGGATCTCCGGAAGCCCTGCGGCTGACGAAAGAGTCCCTTCTACGGCCGCGGCGTTGCCACGCGGAACCTCGATCGATATGCGCTGCAACAGGTATTCGCTAGCTCGGGGGTTCTGAGTTGCGGCGATGACTTGCCGGCCCAGTTCCTTAATAAACTTTATAGGCTCCGGTCCGATCGGTCCAAAGGTCTCTATGGCGATCGGCTGAACTATAAATTGCGACGCTAGGTCGTAGTATTCCGTCACTTTTCGGTTCTCTGCGAGCCGGGGTCCTGCCCGCACCTCACGGCTCGTATTTTGAACGTAGCTTTTGTCCAGCGTACATGACACTGTAACATCCCACACGAGAAGACGACTACGAGCCCAGGGGGTAAGAGTTTTTCCGTCTGGCCTCAGCTGACTATTCCGACTAAGACCGACAGGCTCCTTCACTGCCGGAATGTGGGCCGAGTGAAGAACACGAAAGATAACGTCGTTGATGGCGAAATGACGTGAGTGGCGCCCAGCGCTATAGCGACACGACAAAACGTGTTCACCCGTGGCGCTTACTGGTGCTCTGCATAGTTTGCATGGGTGGGTTGCGCAAACGACCTCCCTTAACCGTAAGCCGGATACGATGCGGAGTGTGTTGTTGTCCAGCATCGTTCCCAGCTGCGGCGAGGGGACGGCTTGAAGACGTAAAGCAGTGTAGTATGTCGCGTCTTTTGAACGCTAACGAACATCGGAGTTGGTACATTAAGCGAGGCGTTGAGAGACTGTGTCTCAATAGATACAATGCTGGGTGCGCGTCTAAGGCTTTAAGTCGGCGGCACCATCGGTTAGTGTCTGCGAACTTTTTCCTGAGGGCACCCTTTACCGCCGCTTCCGTGAGTGGCGCACCCAGTAGTTCTAAACTGTCGTCGGTTACCTCTCTGAAGTTTGGAAGCTGCTCCGTTACGCCGTTGAAGACTTGGTGCGCGTATCTTGAGAAAGCCAGAATACCTTACACTTATCGTCGTTCAAGCGTGCCTCTTTTGATATCCTCAATAAGTCCATTCCTTATTAAATACTCCACACACACACGCCCACACGCAAAAAATAACACCCCACGGAAATGCGTATGTTCTCTGAACGATTATTGTATACCATTCTGCGTGTTCGCAAAACTGCTAATCGCCTGCCTGTGAGAAATACACAGAGTGTAGAGGCCGTGTAGAATCCCGCCACGCGTGTTCTGTTCCTCACATGTTATTTGATTGCTCCAGACTCAGAGGGCTACACATCTACTCTACACGAATGAAAGAGAGAAAAAAAGACAGATTTTCGTGAAGCCGAGCGCTGCGGCGACATCTAGTTCCATCGGCGGCATTTTTTTTCACGCTCTGGCCGAAGGGGTTTTGCAAACCGTCCCCTTCTCCTCAACAGCCCCCCTGAACGGCCGCGCCGGGCAGCGAATTGCTCAAGCTAATTGCTGAATACTATGACTTCGTGTCAGTTGCCCCGCGGGCGAGCTTCATATTACACGCAAACCCAATGGGCTCCTCTCGGTTTTCTCCAAATCGGATGCCGTTCGAGCGTTTTGGAGCCCAACGAATCTTTCACATGCCTCGCCCGTGAGGTCGCGAGCAGTACGCTCCGACTGTAGCGTCAACTTGCGTGGCAGCGTAACTATGCGACGTTTGTGTCGAATAGCAAGTACAGGCGAGACAGACGGCGGAGTAAACTGAGACGCCGTCAACGTGATGACATGTGTACCGCGACACGTAGCTGCCATTCCACACAGGTTGTTAGTCAGTCCGTCGAAGCATTTTTCTGTTGTAAGCATTAATTATATATATATATATATATATATATATATATATATATATATATATATATATATATATTGTGATGATTTAATAATCATTTACAATACGTTTGCACACTCGGCAGTGCTCGCCTTAATAAAAATGGTGGGAAAAGGTGTCACGTGAGGTTAAGAATCAGCTGTCCGTGTCCTTGCTTGAATATATATATATAAATATATATATATATATATATATATATATATATATATATATATATATATAAATATATTAGACGTAGCTCTCGTGGGTGTAGACCCCTATTACGAACGCGAACAACGATTTGTTTGAGGTCTATATTATTGATGTTGTGCTGTTGTTCGCTTTGCTACGTAAACTGGGAGCACAGAGGCCTCCGAAACGCACTAGGGAAGGACTTTGTGCAAGCCCGACTGTTTGACTACCGAGTACAAGGCATATGACAGTGTGTATATTTCCGAACTCTGACTGAAGATTGACCGGACATTAACACTTGTCCATGTGCATATAGTTACCATATAATCTGTCATAATAGATCTCCAGGAACACGCTGACAAGAGAAGTTAGGGTCGATCGATGGAAGCACAGCGCCTAATCAACAAGATATATGTTTAAAGAAGGTTCTGCTTTGCTGATGATGTAACAGAGTTCGAATTAGGTATTTAGGAACAACTAAATGATTCGCACGGTTTTCTACAAAATTCCTGCAAAATCAGAAAAACTCGGATTTGACAAAAAACGAGCACACGATCGTCCCCCTTTCACTAAAAGCGCCGTCTGCCTATAAAAAACTATGTAGGTTGGAATTTGCACAAAGTGGGATCGAAAAAATATTAACTTTGTGGCCAGGAAATCGTTAAAAGAGTAGGAATATGCTTGACATATACATTTATATGATGTTCCTTGAAAAAGGCAAAACCATATTTTGTGTACCATATATATATAATATAATATATATATATATATGGTACACAAAATCTGTTTTGCCTTTTAAAGGAAACATCATATATATAGTATATATCTTATATATATATACAGAGTGTGACTGAAAGGAATTTTATAGCGATACATCAAATTGTAGAGCTGTCGTTAAACACGATATTTTTTCCAATGGTACATGTGCTCTGAGAAGTCTGGTTTCGGAGTTACAGTGCAATTACTACAATTTGTGACACTGGTGTTTTGCCCGAAATAGGAGCACAAAATGTGCTGTTGCGAGACAACCAGTCTTCCTAGACAGAAACTAAGCACACCGTCGTGTTCGTGATAAAATTCTGCTCAATCTGAAGAATATGCATGGCCGGTCAGAAGATGCGACATAGTCGCTTAGAAGAGAATTCGCCAAAAATAAAGTTCTTTATTAGCGTTCACGCCAAATACTTTAGAATCATAACCCTACGACCACCCACGTGTTCAAAGCTAACATATACAGCAAATGCGCATTTCATGACGATCATTTTGGTACCAAACGTATAGCAATGCGAGCTGTGGTTGCGGAGTAATTACGATTTTTCGGCGGGATGTCCAGATTAAGTGCATGTAAAATGACTGTGTGGCGACGTTCACTACCGCCGACGTGTCGCGCGACAGCCGCAGCGCGTCATTTTTCATGCACTTAATCTGGACATCCCGCCGAAAAATCGTAATTACTCCGCAACCACAGCTCGCATTGCCATACGTTGGTACCAAAATGATCGTCATGAAATGCGCATTTGCTGCATATGTTAGCTTTGAACACGTGGGTGGTCGTAGGGTTATGATTCTAAAGTATTTGGCGTGAACGCTAATAAAGAACTTTATTTTTGGCGAATTCTCTTCTAAGCGACCATGTCGCATCTTCTGACCGGCCATGCATATTCTTCAGATTGAGCAGAATTTTATCACGAACACGACGGTGTGCTTAGTTTCTGTCTAAGAAGACTGGTTGTCTCGCAACAGCACATTTTGTGCTCCTATGTCGGGCAAAAACACCAGTGTCACAAATTGTAGTAATTTCACTGTAACTCCGAAACAAGACTTCTCAGAGCACATGTACCATTGGAAAAAATATTCGTTTTAACGAGTTCTACAATTTTATGTATCGCTATAAAATTCTTTCAGTCACACCCTGTATATATATATATATATATATATACGGTTTGTTTTGTATATCTGTGCGCTTAGGCAGCATCATAAGCGAGCATTGCTGAGATATCTAGGGGTTACCCTATAGTCCTTGTAGGAGCATGATCGCTGGCTCCCAGCGGTATGGTTTATCATCTGCTGTCAATGAGAAAATTCGGTCACCAATGAAGATTAAACCGGCGATACCCCGGTAGATGACAACCACGACTCGCCATATATGTGAACACTTATTGAACTGAAGATTTACGAAGAACACGTGTGTTTTCTTATTTGATTGAATGGAACAAATCTCTTCCAAAACAATAGATAGTGTGTTAAGTCAACCTTATAGGCCCAAGCGCCTTTCTCAAGCTTAATATAGGGCAGTCTTGCGATGAGTTGCACCCTATATATATATATATATATATATATATATATATGTCTGGCACTTCTAAGTACTCGTAGAAATGCCATTGCACTAAGCTATTTTAAAAGAATTCACCGTGACTACTGTGATTCCACTCAACTCTGATAGGACTACTCACACACTACATAGAGTAAACTTGATGTCGAGCCTGGTGGCGTGGTGGGCGCATTCGCGTGCGCCTCGCGGCCAGAGGAGACACATAGGTGCGCGCGGGTTCGATCCCCACCGTTGCACATTTGTATTTACAGGGTCCGTCTTACGAAGCAATGCGAAAGCAAACCCTCGGACGTTAGATGTTGGCTGCGGGTCAGCCTGAAAAAGTTTTAGAGTAAACTTGATAACGGCTGGGCCAGCAAAGTCGACGGCAGGCAAAGCGTTCCGTTGTTCCATGAACGCCGTCGTCTATACGCCGTTCATCTGCAGCCGGCACGCTGTACCTACACCGGCTCCTCCTTTATATATCCCTCTGCCCACAAGGCCGACCGATGTTCACGGCTCGCTCCCATAGCCTTTCGTGCTCCCCCCTCTCTCCCTCCCTCTCTCTGTGTGCCGCGTATCAAAGGCCCACGGCAGCTACTTCGAACGGAGGCTACGGATGCCGCCTGCTCAGCTCTCACGTTGTCATCGCCTCACTCACTATAAGTCAGGAATCCAGTAAGGAATAGTGTGTGTAAGTGTCTATGCGTGTCTATGTTTGAGTGTGCGAGTATATACTCCCATGTACGTGCGCCGGCTGGACTCAACGGCTCTCTTCAATGAGAGTAGAGCACGAGAAAGTAGGCCAGAATGAGGGAGAGATAGAGAAACAAAAGAGATAGCGTGAGAAAGAGAGATAGGGGGAGGGGGAGAACGGATAGAAAGCCAACGAGTAGAAGGGCTCGGCCCATTAACTATTTTTATGTTGCCTACAGCTCTTATCGGCCTCTACTACCGCCACCAGCACCATCATCCACATCCACATCATCATCGTCGTCCATCGCCACGATCATCATCGCTGCCACTGCTATAGCGGCCGCGCACGATGAACTACCTGCAGACTTATCCGGCAGCAGCAGGTTATTCGGCTGCCTGCGTAAAAAGCACCTTGCCTTGGAGGCCCAGTTTTGCCACTACCCCCATCCTGCAATAAGGGTAGTAGGCCCTGGACTCGGGCCCCAAGACCGGCGACCGGCTGCCAGGCCACATAGGGCCAACTAGGGTGCTAAATGCAAACAGCGCATGAGAACACTTGGCTCGTTTCGTTCGAACCCACAAAGCGCGCGTCAAACGTCGTCGTTGTCATCGTTGTCGATGCCATAATCTTCATCACTATCGTCGTCGTCGTCGTCGGCATCGTTATCGTCGTACTCTCTTACTCGCTGCCGCCAAAACCCCCGTTTTGCACCTTGCTGTGGCGGGGTACTGAAGCAATCGGACCACAACACAACCAGGTCAAACGAGAGCCCCACGGACGGTAGGGGGCGGGCCGCCGTCGCTCCCAGCAGAAAGTTTTATGAGACTTCACCTACTGCAACTACTTAGAGATCAGGCCAACGGGGATGACTTGCCAACACTCTGCGCCACAGAGTACCGCCACTATCAGCGCTGTCTTGGTTTGTCTGAGGCGTAGCCCTGGCCCGCAGAGTGAGGGGCAGGAGAGATGGGGGGGGGGGGAGGGGAAAAGAGCAGACGGGAGGCAACCAGGCTGCCAGACCGAATATATGGATGTGGCAGAGCAAAAAAGTTAGAGACCAAGAGAGAGAGAGAGCGAGAGAGAGATAAACACTGCATAATGAAAGCCATCGAAGCCAAAAAGGAAGATAAAATGAGCAGTGCCACAGACAGACAGGCGCGAGGTGCGGGGCAGTGGCTAAGGGGGAAAAGCGCAAAGACTATCTTTCCTGACGGTGGCGACTCTCGACTATTTATAGTTCAACAGGTAACGGGTAATAGTGGCCCTGGTTGGTTGTTCTGGCGGTCGTACTGATGGCGGCAGTCCCCGATGGATAGCCGTGCTGCTCATGGTGGCGGAGTGCGGGGAAAATTGTCGCCTGTGCTGCTGCTGCTGATACCGGAAGATACGGCTGCGCGCTTCGCGTATGGTTGACGACGATGACGACGACAACAGCCGACCAGACAATTGGACGAGCGAATAGAAAAGCAAAATGGTGGCAGCATCTGGTTTTTCCTTTCGAAACCATCGACTTCTACTGGTGTTCGGCTGCCTGCCTGCCTATGTTCTCTGCCGACGACGCAACCGCCGTTGCTGAGGTTTGGTTATTATTCTATTTGGCAATTTGAACATCACTAGAATTCTGTCACTGCAACCTGCAGAATTCGAATGCCTGCGTCTGCTCTATGTTTACCCGCTGATGCTACTGGCCGATGCTTAGCCACATTGTGGCCGTGACGACGAATAGATGCCCCCCTAGCTAACTAAAATAGCTGCCTGGCACAGGATCGGCGGACGAAATCGACGGCTTGGCGACCAACTTTGTGCCTTAACCAAAGTGCTAGACATTGCGCAATCGCAAAGCCTAGTTAGTCTAACTCGAACCAGCAACCGCAAACAAAGCGTATCTTCACACCTGTAGCATCCAAGATATAAACAAAACAGGTAATCGTCCGTATCAAGGACACAAGAAGATCACATAGAGGCTAGATACCGGTGACGGCCTAGAAAATGCCATAACATTAGCTCAGTTGTGATAGATGAACGCTCGGACGACTAAAATGTCCTCTGCAGGCGCCTTCTCCAACCTGTCGGCCATTTTTATGGCTATAGTTGCTACCGCTGCCATAATCGCAGACTAAGGAAGAGTGATAGATAGTTAGAAGAAGGGGATCAAAAACCGGCCTTTAAGGCACAATTGGCCAAAAATGCGAGTCGCTATCACGACTGGGTCTATTAGGCACATAGCAACCGAATTCACAGAGAAGACACGTCCCTGCCGCATGCCAAAGATAGGCGCCGTTTCTCGTAACAATAACAACAAACAACTACTAACTGCGTAACCCGTGCCAACAACGGCAATCTCATTACAAACTAGAAAAAAAAGTCGTTTAAGGTCCCCCTCTCGAGACAGAAAAAGAAGAAGAAAAAGAATCGAATCGAATAGACAGCGCCTTTATTTACCCAAGGGGGGTTGCTTTGTACACACAATGGTAGATGAAGTGAGTCAATTAAGCGTGTTTGACAGGAAAACAGGTTGGAGGCCTTTCTTGTGTATCCATCTTGACATATGCCAAGCAAACATATTGTTTATATGTGTAATGCGTGCAACTGCCTTCGGGTAGACGAAGCACCGGCTTCGTAGAGAGTTCGGTCTAACGTCAAAAAACGTTGTGATAGTCGTAATGCGATTTCGGGCAGATTAGGGTCTTTGCACTATAAGAATCTCCAACAGGGCTTTTTTTGGTAAAATGCGACGGTACACTTTCAGGTCAGTTTACATATCTCAATCAAAATCTATTTCTAGTTTGGAGAATATTCAAATACGGTTTTTAGACTGGATGGCAAAACAACCGCTTATAAGTTACAATTTGCATACATAGACGGATATATGCATCTGGAGTTTCTACAATAAAACACCTACAAGTTGTGTTTACTTGGTCTAGAGAATATTTGACGGTTCTATCTATATCAATAACGTGAAGGCCTAGCTCAACAGGTACTTGGATGCCATGGTCACGAGTTACAATTCGTTTAGGTAGCGTGACTTGATAAATTACATCGTCATCATCTAAATGTTTATGCATCAAGGCAATGCATTTATGCGTAGATAACGGCATTCCATTGTCCGCTCACCAGCGCCAAACACAGTTCACAGCTTGTCGAATTACGTAATTACCTTGGTTTTTAAATTTGCAATACAAGTCGAATTCACCTACGTATTCTAGGTATTTCACATCAGACTGTATGTAGACCAGTATCAGGTGTAAACACTGCATACAACAAAGCAGATACACAGCCACTTTAAAGTACCCCCCCCCCACCCCCAGGCAACGAGTAACTAAAGTTACAATCTACCCTCACGCGAAAAGAGCGATAAAAATCATGTTGCGGTACACATGTGTGGGCTAAATGATTATGTCTGGATACATGATTATTTTTTGAAATCTTATGAGCAATAACTTTGAATGTCCTTAGCTTATATTTGGCGGTGCTGTGAATATGAGAGTTTAATAGTCCTACTAGTGTGGATACAAAACGAATGCCCACAGAGCCGCATACGAATGTGTACGCTAATATGTAATGATAATACAGGCATGGTTTATATGTATCCGCGGTAGCCGAGCCTAACCACAGCGGCTGGATGCACGACATAACAGGAGCATTTACAGTGTATCCGGGAAAGAACGAGTGGATCTCAGGGTCCTTGTAATACTGTACAGCGTTAGCATCATTAATTATTGACTAATCGAATACAAAATTATCTGATCTAATAGAAACTAAGCTGTTTGTCCCCAGAAAGTGAAATCAAAGGCAATACATACGAATTTGTTATACATTGCTTTTGAATTCACCGCCTTCACTGCTCTACATAGTTAATTATTGTATACTTATTATATCATTAGATTACCATCCGATTAACGAAGCAACGCATTAAACACAGGAGCAAGAAAACAGGACAATTGGTAGAGAAGTTTGAGGTGATTTTGTCGGGCAAACCCACCAGTGCTTAGAGCGGGGCAACACGGACGAGGGGAACAAACCGACAAAACGCCTGGAGTAATATAACAGAACAGATAATGTTTATAATCGTCTAGTTTTACCAATAGCGAAGAGGCTAGGTGTATTTGTATTGGACGGGGCAGTAATCCCTGAGGAACAACACGGATTTAGAAGACGCAAATCGACGCACACGGTAATACGGATATTGCGGATACATATAAGACAGAACAGTACAAGCCCCGAAATGTTTTATAAGCGATTTTTTTAAAAACTAAGACGGCAGTTGTTCAGGTTCCTGAGGACACGATTACAAAGAGGCTAGGTAAGGGTCACCATGATCAACCTTTGTAGCATTTTTAAAGAGAAGACACCTTATGTAGAAAATAGGGTGGGAACAGCAGGAATGGTGACGTACTTAGTTAAAACATTTATTTTCGATTCTGTTGGGTGACCTGCCCGGACGGGTATTAAAAGACCGAGTCAGCTGGTCGGGTATTCAAAGACCTGGTCGAGATGATAATAAATATTTTAATGAAAGTAGATGATATTATTAATTCTGGAGCAAGCTCCCTGATAAGCAGTTTACTTATCAGGGAATCATCATTACAATGGCGGCGTTTGCCGTCGAGATCGAGCTAAAAGTGTACAGAAGAGAATGAGAAACGCGACGAGAACAGCAGGTGCAATAAGGAGTCCACAGATGCATTGTTCAGATTCCGGGCGGAACCAGTCCCTACTAACAGAACAAAACTCATATAGATTAAATTGGGAATTTGGGAGTTGTAGTAATACTTGCCGAAACAAAATTGTTAGAGTTTTGAAGGGGATTCCACCTATTGTCAAAGAAGCTTTAGGCGCGCGCTGTGACTTAAGCGGAACAAACGCGTTTGAAACATATGTAATGCAGTGGGAGATTAAAACAAGTGGCATTCAATAACAGCGCTTTGCGGCGCGTAGCTTTCAAAAAATCCTTTCGGGGCTGCCTCTCAGCCAAGATTTAACGTCTATGGGACTGCTTTACGCATTGCTTCACAGACGGACCCCCATAAATACAAATGTGCGACGGTGGGGTTCGAACCCGCGCACCTATGTGTCTCCTCCGGTCGCGAGGCGCAGACGCATGCCACCACGCCACCGGGCTCGACACAGGGAATCTGAAACAGCACAAAGCGCACCCGATGTGCCATTAGCGGCACTGTCCATAATGCGAAACGATACTGAAATACTATAAGGGGAGACTAGTGATGTTACAGCGAGTGTCAGAGCTATTACACATGTTTTATGTGTCTTAACCTAACGAGTCGCAGCAAAAACGTTTGTCTACTTGAGCTTCACATGCTAAAGCCTGCCCACTTGAGACGCCTGAGACGGGTACAAAAGACTATCCTAGACACCGAACTTGCTTCTTATACAATCCCTAATCTCAAGTGATGACCAAGGACTTGTAGCGTATGTGCTCAAGGGATCAACGCTGATCGGTTGCTAACAATGAGACGTTCGGCTTAGATATGTCTTGCATTGTGTGCATTGTGCGTCCTTTGTATTAAAGGCGCACCCTGTTTGCACCCCACTACTGTGCAGCGCCAAATACTGGATCGAGTGTGATATGGCTACTAATACTGCGGTGCATTACTGGGCGATAGCCACCATACAAGCTGTGCTACACAATTACCCCGCACAAAGGCCGATCCTATTTAGAAAGCGTTTATGCTATTTGTAAGGGCTCACCCTTACATGCACCACTGCCCTGCGTAGTATGTAAATAATTGAGATGAACACCACGAGCAGGCTCGGTGAAATTCACCAGCCAAGCATCCATATAAATTTCATTTCGGTAATACTCACACTTGAGATATATCGCTGGATGATGTCTGTAAAGGCCCAGAGTTCCGTGAAGCATCATTCACGAGATACGACGTGATAGTAGCTCACATTCATTGGTCTCCGTTAAACAGTCGGAATTAATTCATTTCTCAGAACGACGCATATTGCAAAAGAAAGTGACACCACTTATTGTGCATGGAAACGCAATTGGGATCATTTCCAACTGTCGTGTTTGGCCTTTACAGGAACGCCACGGCCACAATCGGGAAATTGCTCACATTTTTGTCTGCTGTGCTTAGTGGTTCCTTTCGCACCGGCGGTACAAATACTCAATCATTGTAACGGCGGAAGAACATAGCGTGAGGAGCCGGGCGCGCAAATAAATTAAATCATCCCGCCTATCACGAAATTAACAAGGGGACCAGGACGCAAGTTTTAGCGGGACACAGGGACTTTTAGGAATCTTTCAAAAATTGGAAAAGTGGCATCAGGAACATGCTTCAAGTGCGCGGCCGTGAAGAAAAACGACCCCAATTACACCCTATTTCGATTACTTGGCTCAGGCAGGAGCCCCGGAGGCTGGACGAAGTAAAGAAGCTGGTAGAACGCTTGTGCGCGGCAAGAAAGAAGCAGGGAGCAAACTGTGTAGAAATTATGCTCGAAGAGAGACAACGATAGAGCCAGCAAGCTGATGAATAATATTTTAGAAATTTGTAGAAAACAGCAAGAACGACTAGCAATAGCAAATGTAGGTATACCGAAGTAGAAACAATAGGGCTAGCCAACTCGTTTCAACTAAATGAGTAATATATCGAGCAAACAGCAGCGACCGAGGACACAACCTCTTGTCCGGTATAAAGCGTGTCTAGGGAAAATCGACGGGCGACCACGGCCAAATGATCCGATGGAACCCACCACTTCCCGTGGGCATTTAAAGCCGGGCTGGCAGTGAATGAAGCTTAACGAGGTGAGGTATGTTCAGTGGGTATGAGTCCGTCAGGGTCGAGTTCCACGCTGCCGTACACGAACACTAGACGGCGACAGCTGTAAGTGCAAGTAACAAGAACAAAACATGCGCATTTAGGTTAGAGAGTGTACATGTCACGGCAGTAACTTTAAGAAACTGACATTCCAATGTGTAATAGATTTTTCTTTTACGTACTTCTTAAACGAGTACTAAAAAGAGATAACAAGCATAAATAAGTATATATATATATATATATATACTGATGGCAGAGGGTAGGCGTATCAAATGCGTACGACAGGTTATATACCCAAGGGTCCAAAGGTTTCTAACTGTTTAGGCAAGCAAGCAATTGTTAAAACTAGAAGGATTCGATGAGTTCGGCGAAAGCGCCGTTCTGTCTCTAGGAGACGTTCTAGTATCTTAGGAGTATCGGACCACGTGGTATTTGTTACGATGCCGTTAACTCGACGAAGTGAATGAATATTATCGATTTTAAACAAAATAGATATTTGGGCATCAAGCCTGGTTATAATTGCACATCAGAAGCAAATGATTAAAATTTTTAGCAGGACGGTGGCCATGGAAGTCGGAGTCCGCTAAGGAGTGTGTAACAACTCACCTGCCAAAGCAACTAGCCCCAAAAATGGATGGCGCTATAGCATTGTACTTATACTCAACCTCTGATGTGCAGCATCGGTACACTCAGAGAGTAGGAAGGTAATGTGATAGCGTCAAAGGATTTTGCTGTAAAGTAATCTGGAGCTGTCACATGTGCAGATCTTGGTGGTAGTAGCAAGTACTTAATTGAAAACCTTGAGCACTGAAGTTGGGGACCGTGGTGTAAACTCAACATAAACTTTTTAGAAATCAATCTTGAAAAGCACTCAAATTTAAGGGTGGTTCATTTTGTCTCGCAACAAACGGGAATGCCCTAACGGCGATACTTATTGTAATCACCAATCATTGGTTACAAGCAAGAATTTAGAACCAATAAGAAAAATCTAGCTTATCAATCAACGATTTACCACAAAGATCCGTGCGTCTGAAATCTTACAAAGAAGGCAAGGCTGCAAGGCATTCAGTCAATCGAATATGCCCCGACTGCAAGCTGTGACAAAACCTAGAGGTAATCTATATGTAGTCTTCATTGACTGCGTCAAGGCCTGCAACAAAGCTGCTCGTCGTCTGCTAGTTAAACCATTCCAAAGAGCAGGAGTGGTTGGTTTTCTTTTAAGTGTAGGAGCAAATTTCTTTGATGATGCCACGCTATTGGTAAATTGTGAGCGTGGTTTATTGAAGATTAAACAAATGGTGGGTACCCCGCAAGAGGACCCGCTAAGCTGCGTCTCGTTTACCCTTCGTTCATAAATGCCAGGAAGACCATCGCCATGCAGTTAAGGCATGGAGCTCGACATAGCGCATATAAACGTAACAGTACGGATGACTCCTGTTTCTCTTTACGGGGTAATAGGAAATGTTCAACTACAGTCAGTTCTCTCAGCAGTAAGGCTATTTGTGTTTAAGATTGTTCCGAAGTTTATGTTATAGTTTTAAAAAAGTGTATTCAGTGCCGTGCATTCTTGTCTTGGTACTGCACGTGACAGTCGCTACGTATACACCAGGTGCATATTGCATAGTTATTACTGCCATTTCCCGCATTAGAGCATCTATTTTTTTATGGGACCGTCCTTCTCCGAACGGCAAATTTATTTAAGTTCAATAACTCTTCATTAAGCTTAAAATGTCCATTATTACATAAATTCAAACAATTATAACTATTCAGTTAATTTTGCAGAAAAGGCTATCGCCCGTGTCTGTGCCGCTCTTGTGAGTGTGTCAACACCCTTCATATTACATAACGATGTATAAGTACTTGAGTCCTTTATTCCAGCCAGACGGGCTGGACATCACCCTGGTGACAATGGAGGGTGTCTTCTCATCAGTGTGATCCACGTCGTCCAGCTCTCCGGTAATGCAGAGTATACAGGTATATGTTAAGGATTTACCTATTCTGCACATATACGCCTGAAACTGGCCCTGTCTAGTTAGACATTGAGTCACATAGTAGGTTAGAAGGCCCTGAACAGGGCCTTTACACCAATTGTTGAGATCATGAATAAACACCCGGGTCCACTAACCACGACTGTTTCCGGATGGGGGTGGGCCCAGGCGATAGCCGAGTCATGTGGAGTCTTCTCTCTCGCTTGTGTCCGGGCGATGTCCCCGCCGACGTGTTCTCCGCTGCGCTTAGTCGCCAGTAGATTTCATTTGCTTGTTTCTTAATTAGAATCGGGTGGCCTGCCAATTCCAACCGTTTCCCACGGGTTTTCTTTCGTCCGGTCAAGTAAAGGGCCAGCTGAAGATGGTGTTCTTTCATCCAGTCATGGATGTGTAGAAGCGCGAGGTTTGCCGATGATTCTAAAGTTGTCTGCCGTCGGGCTGTGACCAGCACCGCGAGGTCATCCGCGTAGACGACGATTTCAACTCCGCCGGACATTCCCCGGAGCTGCAGGACCCTGTCGTAGGCCACACGTTGCCTATGTGACAGAGAAAGTCTCCAAGGTAGCCCAGAATGTCTTCGCCACCCAGATCTTGGCAAGGCCATGAACAGTTCCAGTCCTGCATAGTCTACATGATTGGGAAGGCGTCTGTAGACACATGCGTTTTTATGCGATGTCGACCACACAGTAGCTGAATGTAGGGCTCTCACAACGTGTCGCCAATTATCGGAGTTTGCGCTTGCCGGCCGCCACACCGCCGACATTGTGCCACACATGAGCCCGGGGAAGACCTTATCTGAATACTCTCATTAGGGAGAAAACACTATTGGAACAAAATCAAAGAGCCCACACTGGAGGTCGATGGAGTAGTCGAGATAGGGTATACTAAGGGGTAACATGCAGCAAGGCCTTCTGCAAGGTTTTGACGCACCCCGGTTCCTAAAATAAGTCTACTAAAAGATCCTTGAACAGGTCGAAGTAAGAGTCTTCCGTATCATGTCCTCGAAGAAGTGCCACACAATTCCAAACCTTGAAGGGGTACGGAGCAAAGCGGGTTTTAGTGGGAGAGAGTCCTACACTAGGAGCTGACGATTGCCAGCTCTGCTTGTGCATAATGCATTTCTAAAACCTCCGATAAAAAAGGCACTGCGATTAAAACTTGTACGCAACGTCATGTCCGCCCACATCGACGATTGGGCGGCTGACGCCAGAAGGCGGCGCCGGAATTCGCCCGGGCATGGTTATGTTCAAACGTCGCCTTTTACGAGTTGTGTACCTGCCGGTTGTGCGTGCAGAGGTATGCTAAGTACTATGCGGTGGAATGCGCAGCGCTGAGGGATACATTATTGCACTACTTTTCTCGCCGGGAGCGCAAAGAAGATAAATATCTATGATATTAACGTTTTGAAGTGTATATTATACTCAGTTTGAGTGATTGAAGTATAACCCGACAATGCGTTAGAAACATATTTCAGATGAGAAGTCATATGTGTGCGGCTACGCTATTGACACCAAAGCAAATATTTTGCAGTGGGGCTTCGAACGAGAACCTCGACCCAACAAAGCAGGGCCAATGCCGAGGTCCTCGTAACGAATTTAGAAGCTTCAGCAGTGAATTTTTGCTATATTGTTACGATCTGTAGAAAATAATACAATGTTTAATGTGTTAGTTGTAATACCATGTCAAGTTCTGTAAAATAGAGGTTTTGATAGAGGGTGTTCGGGGTGACTAGAAGTAAACAAACCCGCATGTGCCTGCGGTCCTTGTTTTGGCTGCGACCAAGCAAGGACGAAGTCTAAGTTTCGCCCCACTTTCCTCGTTGCAAGTCAAAAATTCCCGGATTCCTTGTACCAATGACAGTGCGTTCGCCTTAGGACGCGGCCAGGACAACAACCGACTTCGACCACGGCAGCGGCAAGACTCTTTCATGTCGAAAATCGTTGTGGCTGCTCTAATTGCAAGCGCACGCTTAAGGGGTTGAAAAGCAACTACATGCAGCGTCGAATGAACAGCTGACGTTAGTTACCAGCAAGCAGAGATACGTATCGATGTAGATCAACGGCGACAAGAACATCGGCAACAGCCAGGCAATCAGACTCTCGGGGGGGATAATAGCACGTAGCATGGTAATAGGCCGGCCTGTGCCGGTGTTCAAGTTCGAGTAAAAGCTGTGTGAACGGAAAGAAATCCAAGCACGACTGACTACGCCATTCGTTAGAGGCAGTGATCTTCTGCCATAGTCTTATTGTTGTTGTTATTGTTGTTGTGCTTGTTGCTGTTGTTGTTTTTGCGGTTGTTGCTGTTGCTGCTGCTGCACTTGATGGCATTGCCCCTCGATTGAGGACGCTGCCGCCGCCCTGCCTGGCCCGTAGTCGTGGTCGTGGCACGTCGTCTTCTTCTTCTTCTTCTTCTTTGGCTCAATCCGCTTCGCCAACCCGTCGTCCACTCTTTTACAATCATGTCGGCCGACTTCCAACCGCCCACACCGCATTGCTTTCGCCAGCAGGCTAAATTATCTTGGTTTGCCCTTTCGTTCTTCTCTCCAGCCACGCGCGCTCGTGGTCTGTGACTGTCGTCGCATCCTTGCCAAACCCCCCGCCTAACCCCCAGCAGGTCTTCGAGCGCCTTCGAGCTTCGTTCGTCTCGGGTCGACCACTGTGTCGCACTGTTGTAGCTTTCGGTCCGTAGGGCTAGCCAACGGTATGTCTGTCTGCCTGCTGCCTGTTCTTCTCCGGATTCAGCTCGGCTCACCGTGGCCGCTGGCTTGCTGCTAGCCCCGTGTGGGGGCTAAGAGGGTTAGCTGTGTGTTGTTGTTGTTGTTGTTTTCGTTGTCGTTGTTGTTGTTGCTGGTGTTGTTGTTGTCGTTTGGTGGGAGTCCGTTTCTCTCTCCCTGTTTGACCATCTTGTAGACAATCTGAGAGTATGGTAGAGTGCGCTGTGTTCGGTGGAAAAGAATTGCAGGACGAAGACAAAGGGGAGAAAGAAAGAGAGACGAGTGAAACACAAGAAAAAGGTAGAGACGAAACGGAGTAAAGCGAAATAAGGTGGTGCGTTTCGTTTGCACTGCTGCTGCTGCTGCAACAGCTTCAACGACTCACTCGAGTTGTCGTCAACAGAATTCCCCTTGTCGGCGGATTTGTCGACAGGACGACGCCAGTTCCACGAAGCCAGTTCAGTCTACCACTATTGCCACCAACAACCACGCTTCTCGTTGATTCCCCTTTTCCCTCTCGTCCTCGCTGCCCAGCGGCGACCTTTTCGAGAAGAGGCGTTTCTTAGGTCCTGTCTATGCTGCCGAGCATCATTAGCTTAAACATTGCTAGTTGCTCTTTTCTTTATCTTTCTGCAGCGGATAGTCGAAATGTGTTTTCACGTATATATATATATATATATATATATATATAAGAAGTGGCCAACGACTCCGGCAATTCCATTCACAGGTTCGATTTTGGCACAGCACACACCGTTTTAAAGCGACATTTTAAAGATCTGCAGAACTCGAAGGAAATTATATATATATATATATATATATATATATATACACATGTTATTGAAATTTAACCGCCGTTCGGGAGCAAGGTGTGAACAGAGGCATTCCTCTTCCAAACGTTAGCAAGATATTTTGCTAGCGGGCTGCGTGCCTTTGCAGGCTCATAATAATGATCTACTATCACCGGCACCAGCGACAGCATTAACAACGACAAGTACTGCGGGGAGAGTTGTATTTACGTACTTCCGTGCTGGTCTGCAGATACTGTGAGGCACAACGTGAGCGATGCTACTGTTGCGGGTAATAACCACTAAAACCCGCCCTTTACCTTTTGTTATTAGTTTGACCATCCTACAATCCGACATTTCTGATTTTTGGCACTAGAAAATGCCTGTTAGAATCTTCCTTACATAGCTGCTCCTTCTATGTCTAAATGCAGTGTGTTGAGCGCTTATTGCTAGACGAACATCCGCCGACCCTAGCCAATTCAACGCAGTTATATAATAGTCAGTTTCGCGCCAGTTTCTCATGTACTATGATTCAATACGTTGGTAAGAATCGCTTCGCTCGCTGCATCAACTGCGACGGCTTTGTGGCGCCTCCTATACTATCTGCGTCGGACTTCGTATCAAATGTGCTTTTTTCATTCAATGCTTTCCGATTTCATCATGCCATACTTATTGACCATCCTTCCCACCTAGGCTAGTCAACGTTACAGGTCAAAGTTCCGTTTCTAATCTAGTATTTATTTATGACACTTAATTCGCCTGAGTGAAACGCAATTTTTAGGACATTAAGTGTAATAATCAATGATCTCATTCGTTGCCGGCCAATGAGCGGCCTCGGTCTTCTGTCGGGCGAATTCAAGAAGGTGTCCTGCCATCAGGATTAACACTAGCTCAAGAGCATTGCTGGTTTTCGTTTCTAAACCACATTCGTCCCTGCTGGCCAGAGCATACTACAACAGTACTGTGTAGATAGGGTTTTCTATTTCCAGAATAACCTTGTATGCCATGTTTCAAAGAATTGGTCTGAGCACCGATCCCTGGGGATCAGTGCCGCTACCTCTGACAACCAAGACAGACGATGCCAGCCGTTACCTGTCTTCATTGTCACCTACCCATGTGCTGGTCTTTTTAGCGCGGTAGCCGGAAATCTTTTCTTGTTGAGCAAGCTGTCCGTTAGCCTTTTCAAGACACCGGAGGAGGATACATCTGAAACGAGTCTGACCGTCCCTCAATAATAGCTATATCTCCTAATAATTTGAACGGGCTAGTTTATGACACTTCGTGTGTTTTTGTAACCCACTACGGCTTTTATTTTTGCGGCATTGATGTATTTCATGCATATTGACTGAAGTTACTTTAGCTGCGGACATGAAATCAAAGCCGGAATGTTTCTTCGAGGTGCTCTGTCTGTGTTTCTACAATATTCGCGTCCCTGGATATCGCTAGATTTTTTTAAAGGGCGTCGCTATTAAATTTTGTGGCAGTTTTTTCTAGGAGCAGGAAACAGATCAGTCCTGTGCGGGTCGGTTATTTCATATAACAGGTATCTGCGGTATCGAGCATCTCGAACAGGTATGTCGCTACCTGTTCGAATCCTACCTGATCTGTTTGAATCCTTGCCAAGCACCCAGAAGCATCATTAGTTAGGTTGAGAACAAAGCATCGCTCGTCTTTTCATCTGTAGGACAAAGAGACGGCTCGTTCATTAAACCAAACGACCAGGCTTCGCCCATTAATCCATTCGATTCGAGCGCAAGCTCTATCTTGTTTTTGGCTGTCCCATGTCGTGGTAAAGTTTCTTGCCATAATTAAATTGCATTTTGTGGATTATTTGGATGAGTACGCGTTAAGCATATCTAACACGATGCGTGCTTTTATTGTCTATACCTTAGGCTATGAATAGCAGCTGTAAACACACTGCTTGTGTTTAGCGAAACAACAAATCATTGTGGCAGCGCGGAATGGCCCAGCACAGGTCCCAAGTGCGCCATTAAGGTATGTCTTTTTGAAACGCATAACATATACACTCCTGACAACAGTTCGAACACAAGCAATAGACTCCACACACGAGACTGAACCTGCGATCGAGTATACCAAAAGCCAGGAAGGTACTGCGCACTATCTACGCAGACCACCCGCCACTACGATCATCAGTGCCTCTATGGCTCTTTTTCGATATATACCACAGACAATGGAATTAGCTGGCTACGTTTCACCGCATACACAGCATCTTGTTAAAGCATCTTGGAACTCTGGGGTCTCTCTAGCAATGCGTTTTGTGTATCGACGCACTTAACGCAATTGTCCTGCACCGTTGCGTTGTTCCGTGACGCCTCGCTGCAATCCCTGGCTCTGTGGTGTCTGAGATGATGGAACTGTATGTATCAGGGACGGCATATGTTCTTTCATGTGCGTTCACGACAATATGCTGTATTTGATTTTACTGCTTGATCGCGCCAGCTTGTTTTTCTGGTTGTTATATTAAACATGCCTCGACTGCAATTTTTATCGCTATTGCACTGAACTCGAGCAGTCGATTCGTTACCCATCGTGGTGTGTCGTGTGTTTACCATGGTCTTTGCTGTTAGTAGAAGAGAGGCGCAGGTATTTTACTGCAAACGCCCGGAATGTCCGCGTCATGCGTGGCGTTCGCTACCCTCGTCGTCGGTGGCGTCATGCGCTTCTCTGTCTATGCCTCTGACCCGTGTGTTTCAAAGTGTCCTCGGGTTTGTCGCGGCAGTGGACGCCCGCGGGGCTGGAACTAGCTACTACTACGACTGCTACTGCATTGCCTGCAAGTGTCAGGACTGTCTTGTTCTTTGACAACCGAAACAGTTGCCTCTTTTCAACGAAGCAGGGAGCTTCCGAAACGAGGATTCCACGAAATTGCGAGGTGCCTTACGCCCAAACAGGATTACGTTTTTTTCTTAAGGCATACGATTAGCATGATACAAGGTTGTCAAGAGTAGGGCGCTGCTAGCGGTTTGTAGCGGCCGAGACCAGCTGGCGTGCATACATGACTACCCTGACAATTTCTGGCAACGTCGTCGGGAACATAGATAGACCTAACTGCTTGGCGTTGTAAAGCAAAACGGAAAATAAAAATGAGGAGATAAACGTAAAATAAAATTGAGGAGTAAGCCGGCAGCGCAAAGGCACAGAGGCTATCGCGCTCCGCGACGCTACTTGGGTGGCGGCTGCTCTTCAAACGCCATGTATCGCACATAATTTTACGCATTAAATCTTAAAAAAATATTATATAAATACATATATATATATATATATATATATACATATACATATATATATATATATATATATATATATATATATTTACATGTTTAGGTTGTTTATGTGATAATGTAAATCCTTCATTTATTTAAAGTCAACGGGTTGGACGTGCTTTCTGAACGTGTGGGTCCTTAGTCACAGATGATCTCAAGACCGGGGTGGACCACCGTCGAAGCGTGCCTCAAAGACGGCAATGCGTGGCGGGATGACTGGTTCCGAGCGCTTGTCGCCGAACGCAAGGTTGAGCAGATTACAGATTTCATAAATTAAGGTACGTGTGTTTGGCCGCGGAGTGCTTAATGTTTCAACGGCAAACGGATAGAATTCGTCCTGCTCGGTGGTCGATGACTTCTTCTTCGACTTGCGGATTTCGGTATACCTTGCGGCAAATGTGCATGTGACTATGCAAACACTCTGCCCTCTCAGCAAATTAATAAGGTCCTAAAATATTTGACAAGGCGTAAACAACGTATCACATGAGATTGAAGGGAGATTCAGTTTCTCAGGCAAGTTTTGTCACTTGCTGTGTGTAGGGGTAAAACAATGCGTGCCATGGGGTCAGAACCTGTTATGCTTTACAACTTGTTGTGCCCTCACATTTCATACTCCTCTATGCGTACTCAATATGAGTGAACCAAATTTGATGATGACGTTTTGCAAGAATTACATTTCATACCTCACAATGTTTGTGAAATTTACCAATAATAATTATAATATAGCACTTCCTTTGGAGTCATTTTACAGCTGCTTTTGCACACGTCTTCAAGCGGTTAAATTACTAACAGTCTCCTTTTGGCTTCCGACACTCCACGGGCCCTCGGCGGAATACGCGCCAAATTCAGGGTTCACTGACTTGGTCAGTCACATACTTCACATGCGCTGACCCCATAACCGAGGATGGCCCCGAGGTACTTCGCCTACTTTCTGATTTCTATCGGGTGGCCCGCTCTTTAGGGCTGTCTGAGTTCTCGTCGTAACCGTGAGTGCGAGTGGGCCTCGAGCACCCCGTGGTAAACCATCCGGAGGTAGCATTTCCGCTAATCGTCTCTCGTAGAGAACTGGTGCAGTTAAAAACCGCGTAACAGCTCTGCTATATATTGTCCACTTGTAAAGAACCACCTTCCATTCTTATTAACGCAAATCTCATTAACTTCTGATGAGTATCTGGGCGCAAATCTCATTAACTTCTGATGAGTATCATTATATTGACAAAACTAGCAAGTGAACTATTTGTCCTCTTTACCACCATTTACCATATGAACGCATATGGTGGAAGCGGATATTGCACAAGCATCTCAGCTTCCTGTCGAAAGGCCTGTGTACAAGAAGAGGGCCGAAGTAATATGGCCAATTAGTCACCTCCCTACGCAAGTGGTATTATTAACAAGATTGTAGTTGACGATCCTATTAAGGTTCTTATTGCAACCGGTTGTCTTACAATTCAAGCAAGACTAGGGCTTGTGCCGGGGGTGCGGTGAAGAGATGCATTGTGTGCAATTTGGTTTTAGCTTCCTGATAAGATATTTGACTTACGAATAAGACACGCAATTGATTTGTGCCGCACTTTTTTACGTAACAAGCCGGTTTGTTGTCAATGGGGCATATACGGTTTTAGCTCCAACATACAACGTACATCTGGCTTTAGACTATCTACGTTTTGCTGTAAACGGATATATATATATATATATATATATACATATATATATAAGAGATCTCGCGTCAACTGGTACATTTGGCTATTGAAGGCATGACTAGTTCAGCCATAAACGTGGTATGCCTTCATGTATGCTCTTTTTAAACTAGGTTTTTAAGTAGCGCGAGCTTCGTCTGTGCTATGAGAACATTGGCACTTAAGTTTTTTTATTGCTAGATAACCATACATGGCATGCTTTAATTAATGCTTTGAATCGCAAAGTTGTCTCATTATTCAGCAATATGTTCACTCTAGCTTAGGCGGTGTGTGGAAAACTGGACTGAAAAAAGTTTGCAACACTTCAGTAGACTTGCGCGTCAGCGCCGTGATAATATTATGATACCACCCGAGACCAACCTATATAGGGAGGCTGACCTCCGTACAGTCGAACGATTTTTTTGCGACAAACAAACGCACTGCATACACTGTAAATATTTGTTTATTATCAGAACTTTAATATCATTTTATGGTGGGTTTTCCTACGGAATCAACACTTTATGACGGCTAACACAGAAAGTGAATGACATGACACATTGTCGTCAGGCAATACTCCTAAATTAACGCAAACAATGCACGGTGTAAATATTAAAATCTGCTTTTCAGTATCAACCACGAGCTGCTGCTTCATAAATTACAACAGGTAGGCAGGCATTCGCCACAACACGCCACGGTGGTGTGAAACCTTGCTAAGGGTAGCGTTTGAAGTCCATGTAGGTAACACTTTTGGCGCCATTAAAGTTTTGTAAAGTTGCTAGCTACCTGTACCTATTTCGTACGAGTTTTGTTCCGGAACTGAACCAATAAATCTTGCAAAAGGTGTAATATTCTGAGTATGCAGACGCTCTTGAACTATATTGTTTACAAGGCGGACGTAAATGCGAATTCTTCAAACTTGGTAAAACATTACGATATAATTACTGTAATGGTCAGTGCATGCAATTTACGGAGTTTGCAAAAATTGTTAGCACGTTTCTAACTTCTGGACTCGATTTGTCCTACTATGCCACTCAGTTGGCAAAGTCCATGAGAATTTGTATTGTAACAGTTTTTCGATTTATAGGAATCTGTACCTGGTAATAAGTCGTAAATAATCTAAATCTCTTAGCTTATTCAAAACTTTTCCTGCATGACCTTATTGAAGTCAAAATATTTTTTAAAATTATTATGTTTTATTTTTTGTAGCTTTAAGTAGAATCTGCAAATCTGGCTTTTGGGACCGTTGTCTCAATGGGTTACGTCGAAATGAAACCCGCGGCTCTTAGTGTTGAAGTCCCTTGCGATAACCTCTACCCTGTCCCATCGCAAAAGTATAATAAATGATGTACAAACGTTTTTTACGCAAACTACAAAGTAGATGTATAATTAACCTTTTCTCACTGAGGAAATCACGTCACATTATTTTCATCTGTTAAAACATAAGTAGCCAAACGCCAATTCAGGTAAAATAAAAAGCCTTAGTATGGAAGCAAACCATTTAAGCAAAGATACATGCTCGTGCAAAACGTCTTAACAACACGCATTTTACTTTATAAGCTCAGAACCAGCGCCCAGAGTGAAGAAGCATATTTATATATTATATAGACATTTTAGTAATTGTTATTATTTTTTATGCTGAAACCTCTCAGCATTAATATGGGGAATTACGGGAATCGTGATGAACATGCGTCACCACAGCCAGTGACTAGTGTGGGACTCACAAACCCACTAACACCCGCCTCCCTCCCCTCCACCCCCAGGAAACGGTAACTGCTAGGCATCGCTTCGTATTAGTAATTATTTTAACTCAAACCTGCTAAGCCGAATTTAATACAGATCGATATTAAAGGTTATGCCTTACATCGGAGCAGACCACTCAAGTCCTAGCGTCAGGGTAGCAGGCAGCTCGCTTATCCACTCTGCCTTGGCGTATAGAGTTTCAGTTACGTTAAAAGTTGACCTGTCTATAAATAAAGTACACGAGCAACAGCGATTTGCAATGGGGAACGAAAACTCTTCAACTAATAGCAGAGCGGATTTCAGATGTATTAATGGTACTTCAACGTGTGTCCACCAATTGATACCTATTGCCTCTGTTTATCGACGACGATACTTATATCGGCATTTGAAAAATTCCAAAACAAGTGGGGTTCTTTCAACCCGAATAAGAGCGCCTTTAGTTGTTGTTTCGGTTTAGATGGATTTGCGAACAGCAATACGACAAGCTAAAGATACGTCACTATACGTGTCGCCTTAGCCTAATGATCATTAGCGTTCAGCTTAGTCTCCTCAAGAAGTACCAAGGCTTACTGAGCACAAAGGCTGTGGCACAGAGTGTAGGCGGTGACCGGTGACGCTAACACAGGGAGGCGCGGGCTTGGGCAATTCACGATACATGCCAACTGTTGATGCAATCTTTCTACAGATTGCTGACTTGAACAACTCTACAAATACAATGTACACCGTGTTGTACACGTATGAATAATTTTATTGAGAAAAGAAAACACTACAAAACGCGTATATAAAAAAACATCCATCGTTAGAAACGGCACCATCATATACTAAAGAATATGTCGAGAATTAAGGTATGTATGGGGCCAACTCAATGACGCGCTTTATTTCGCATTGCTCAAGTAACCGAAACGTAAGCTGTTTCGAAATCATATAAATGAGTAACATAAAACTCATCTGGTTCAGATGGCAAAACTAAATTGCTCACCAGTTTTCTTACGGTATCTCTAAGCGAGACATATTTTATTCTCTACGTATCTAGCCAATATTTGTTAAGACAGGTCGAATACCGTAAGTAATCGAAGTTCCAGAATACGCAAACTTCATGTTTATAGCAGTAATATAGTCGTTCTATGATGCGAAACATTAACGCAATGGTGAATAATTATATTTTAATTTTAGTCTAAAACTCGAACACGACATGCGTCAGCAAAGCACGAACAAAATATTGAATTACGTATATACGAGCATTTGAATTACGTATTTACGAGCATTTCAGCTTGACAACGAACTCTAGTAAAATGTATGGAATTGTGGCAACACAGCATTCAGCTTAAATATACAAAAATACATAATTCAGCAAGTATATATATATAAATATATATAATTTGCTTTTCATTATTTTAATTCAAAGTACGCGATTCGACGAGATAACTCGCTTTTTTACAATTGCGTAATTAACGAACACTGAACCTCGTCGTATTACTGTTTTAATGAGAATTGGCGTGAATAACGTAGGGATGACACGAATCAGCTTTTATTTTCATGGTCAACCACGATTCGAGAAGATAGTCGCTTGCAGGCGTCCCCAAAAAGCGTGCCGTTATGGACGCTTTGAATTGACGGGGACGATGCGGAGACCTGTACAACGGGCGCGAAATATTTGCGCGAAATGCGCAGGTTTAAATATTGTTACGGAAATCAAGCTAATCTGAAAGACGGGGATACCTTATATTTGCGTCCAGACTTTATATATATATATATATATATATATATATATATATATATATATAACGATTATTTCTGTTTAAGCATATGCGTGAGTGTTGCATATGGCTGCGCGCTAGCTCAACTTAATTTCGTAAACAACACAGGTCATACATTTATTATTATTATTATTATTATTATTATTATTATGTTCAACAAGGTCATACTAAAGGCGAAATATCTGTATGAAGTCTTTGAAATTGTCTGAAAATTTGCCGTTAGAAATCAGATGTGCTAACAGTTTTTTAAGATAAGAAAGATGGTAAAAGGAGATCTGTTAGGTTCACTGTGCGTAAACGTATGTAAATATTCACGTACATCATAATATAAATAATGTAACTATTGCAGTACGCATATAATAAAATAACATAAAACAAAATTCAGTAAATGAAAGAACTAATGTCTTATGGTATCTCTAGGAAAGGCAGATTAGGTATCTATTCGCTGAAGCTGCTCGTTTCGTGAGACCGGGTGGTATTGGATTGGACCGCGTCGGGGATGCCCACTGCTAGATGTGTAAAACGTACAAAAATAAACGCACAGGTATCAAGCTTAAGTTAAACTGTTTAAAGCTAGCGAAACAACTACTGTATGTTACTGAAACGCATATATATATATATATATATATATATATATATATATATATATATATATATACATATATACATATAGAACATATTGTGATGATGCATTAATCATTTACAAAACGTTTGCACACTTGGGAGTGCTCGCTATGGTACAAGTAGGACTACCACATCTTGCCTTGCCAGATAACCAGTTAGCCGGGAAAGCTATCTGTCTAAGTTCGACTAGAGGGAGCACGGTAAAAAGCTAACAGGTGAACAGGTGGGCGGCGGCGGGGAGCGGTCACCGTGGCTTCACGGGGGTTGTATTGTAGATTTACCCCAATACGACATGAACCATGAAGTCGGTGAGAATAGAAAGCGACCGCTGTCCGTACACCGCAACCTAACGGTGATTCTTAGCGATGATACCCTGAACCCAAATGTATGCAGCGAACGGAAATGTTTTGCCTGTCGAGCTTCGGGGTCCAAAATAGCACGAACATCAGAGCTGGTCGGCTCCAAGCCAGCAAGCAGAAAGAGGTCAGAGCATCGCTAAAGGGACTACGGAAAGCGCTGATTACGTAATGCTGGCGGACGCCTCCAAGCATGAGCGCGGAACTCGAACAATAGAGAGGAAGCAAGAGAGAGTTTGGCGTGGAACCGCCAATCGATGTTCTTAGCGATTTTATTGCAGCTAACTACGGCCGCCGCCGACGAAGGAACTCAGAACCTGCCAAACGCCGCAGCTAGTTAGACGGGCGGTAGGTGATTAATTGGTCAACTGATTATTAGCAATAATAACAATAGGCCCCTAATACTCACAAGTCCTTGTCAGCACGTCCTTACGCGGTGAAAACCGTTGTTTGTAGCTAGAACTTATAGGCTGGACTTGGTAGCCTGCGACGAACGAACATGCCACGTAATTTCGATCGAGATTACAACGTAAATCCGTACGAACTTAAGCTCGACATACAGACAGACCCCTTGCCCTGGCCCGTGGCCGACGACCGCCCGGTCGGGTTAACTTCGAATCGGGGCCGATGAGAGAGAGGCCCATGAGCCATGCCCGAAATCGTTAGCGGCGCACAGGTGGTAGAGGCAGACCACTAAGGAAAATCAATTTCTCGCGTAGAATCAATTCAGCACACTTCGCTCCTCATCGCCCCTCGTTGCCGCCGCCGCTGCCGTCGTCGTCGTTGGAGATATTAATTTGAGCGTTTTTCTCAAAAGCGGGTAGGCTACGGCCCAGCCCAGCTGTCTTCTTCTTCTCGGCACCTTTGACGTCTTCGAAGCGCCGAGAATGAACTGAAGAATGACGGACAAAAATAGCGACCACTTTAATCGGCCGCTGTGCTAAGGACGGGAGATTTTTCTCGTTGCTAAGCAGGGCTGCCCCGAAGTGGCGGGTATTATACGACTCGTATGACCCCTTAGCGCGGCTATCCGGGGTAGGACAGCTCCATATAGATGAAAGCTCACTGTCTGACGTACACGAATAGGCGGCAGAGCCTTACCTATCAAACCTCTGTCCCACTCACCTGACCCTTATAAAGGTTCAAAGACGTCCATAGACTTCACGCGGAACCTGCCGCCAGACCAGTTCTAAATGTCGTTCGACTTATTCGACAGAAAACCCTGCGTGTCTTGTTGGGCCTATCTGGGTTCTTCTATACTCCGTTATCGTGGTTAACAACTGGGCAGGAGGGCCGAAGGGACTGTAATTTTGCCGTGGATCACACAGGTTGTACAAAATAGTCGGACCGATCGAAAAATTGTGCTGGCTAGTTTATGCACCAGCACGCTAGCTCGGATCTTGACCTGGCCAGCCTATGCTCAAGCATTACTTTGTAATAATTGTTGGTTTGTCGAAATCACTAAGCTCTAAAGCCCAAACAGGCAAACGCGCTAAACGGTTTAGAGCACATTTAATTGCGTTAGTTAATTCATCGTATGTCGCGTCATATGGTTAGAAACGCCCGGACGGCGTATGGCGCAAACATCAATAGTATATAGGCAAAAGGCAGGCTTTCAGTAATCTTTTTAGCTTTCCCACTGTTACCGACACCCTGCCAGCTTTATCATGAGTGACTCGTTTACGGCAGACATTTTTGATGTGAATACTATATTAATCCAACATAGTGTGATAATATATATATATATATATATATATATATTTATAGTTTAGTGAATACTTGTAGTGTAGATAGTGATACCAATTGTAGAAAGACAATATTTCTACAATACAGTAGAAATATTGTCTTTCTACTAAATTAGTACGTAACACAACACACATATGATGCGCCAGTTGCTGCCTGTCATACATGAAATACTTTGTAAGAGGAAAGACGTACAGTACGTAGTGTAGTTTATGCCAGGGACAGTGCTATTTTTATATAATTTAAACACCTGTTTTTTTATTTTTCTTCAAAGAAATAAATGTGATTTTTTTGCATTTAAAATTACTCTTCAGTTGAAAATGGACTGAGTTGACGGGGTTTCCATTGAGCAAAAAGCCTTAAAAGTGATGCTCCGGCAGTTCCGAATCTAGATGACACAATTTACGAGCAGCAACGTCGTGAAGCACTATATATATTCTACTAAAATAATTTACAAATAAGCAATATATAATTATATGTAAATTAAATCATTTGGATTTTATTTGCTGTGCTTTGGTATATTTAAATAATTTTATCTTGAGTTAATAAATAGATCATATCTCTGAGCTTTTGCCATTTGATAGCGGTCTTCAAATAAGACGTTGGTAAAAGAAAAAAATGTTTAGGAAATATCGCTATTAAGAGTATACACCTTAATGCGTATAATTACGTTATTGAAACGTTGGTCCAACGAAAAGGTTGGTCCATAAATCCGTTCTGATTTTTAAATTTTTAAAGACACGTATGGTTACAACGGGAAGCTTTTATTGAATGCTGTATTGTCTTTTTTTTGTGGTACGACTGCTTTGTGTGGGTCTGACCGAAACGTGAGTGCCGCATCTTGATGATGATACGTAGCCAGCACGGCGTCGAAAGTATCATTTATTGCCTGGCTGGCCGAACAACCAATAACTAAGGAGACGCGCGCAAGTACACCTGCTAAAGTTCTGTAGTCATGATTGCCATGCACCTCTTCCTTAGAGTTGCGTAGTCACGGTTGGCATTGAGAGGTGGCTATATATATATATATATATATATATATGACAGAAGTGCGAGGGTCGTTAGGTTCTGTTCTTCTCCGGATGGCATTAGTTGGTATCCAGCTAGCTCTGCTAGAAATGCGCTTTGCCCAGCAGAACACATACATATAGATGTATCGCTAGTAGCAGTAGTAATAGTAGGACTTATAACCGTAGTAGCATATTACTCACTAGCGCGTTGACCATGCGAACTCCGCGGCGCTGTCTTCCCCTTCGACTCCGGCGTCTCTTGGCAACAGCAGGTCGGTTTCATCGCGGGCTCAGTTGAAGCGCGGCCAGCTAGCCTGATCGGGACGTAAACAGCATTGCCGGCCCTCCTGCCTCCTACTAGTTCTGCTCTCTCTATCCGTCTATCTACTCTCAGCGATTATTCGGGTGACTCCTCGAGAAGTCCCGACTGCTGCTGCTGCTGCTGCTACTCCCGTCGTCGTATCCCTCTAGATCCCCGACAACAGCATCGTCGTCTACCGGGGTATCAGCCTTGGGGACATCGTCGTCAAACGTCTTCGTTGCTGGCTTGTTCTGCCCTGGTTGGCCCTGCGATTACCCGGGACAAGGGACCTTCGTTCGGTGTGGAGAAGGGGAATTAACTGTTGCACAGAGATAGAGCTGATCACGAAGGGTGGCTGTCGCCGGCATAGTAATGACGGGGAGGTACTAGTGGCGACGGTGGGCTGTGTCGATGAAGACGCTGGCTGGCTGGCTTGACGCGGGACTCGTAGTTCAGACGCTCACTCACACGTCGAAGGGCAGGGAAGTCAACAACAAGAGGTTGATTCTCACCCCTCCTTTTCTTGTTTCTGCCTTTCGTCTTTCTCCCCTCCGCTCGTTCTTTTGCTTCTCTTTACCGCCCATGCAAGTATCATTAAGATTCCTAAGGGAAATAACTCATTGTAGTTGATACTTATGCTATAGGGTGAGCGGACGGGCGGGTGGAAAAACGAACGGAGACCGAATTACCAGTCGCACGGCTCCCACAAGTAACGAACGTCTGGGGAAGCGAGAACGGAGCAAGCAGAAGACAGTAACAACAGGACCCCCTCTTGCGAATGCGTCGTTGTCGTCGTCATCGCCGTCTCCTGTCTTCTTCCTTGGCCCCCAGGTCTATAGCGTTTCTCTCCACAGATGATCTGACTGCTTGCCTAGGTGCACAAGGTGTCCGCCTCCCACTGACGATGTAGTAGCACAAGACGAAGTGGGCCACGGCTGCGTTGGTAGGGACGACGCATTGTTCGTGCTATTGCCCGACAACGAATGACTATGATCGCTACCAGGCCCCCCACTAAACCCCTACGTGGTGCCCCTAATCGGCGGCATCCCCGCGTGTGTCACGCATACAAACGTGTATCACCACTTGGTCGCATCGCCTTATTGTCGTTGACGCATCTCGTAATACCGACAGTATTTGCCATCAGCACCTAAGAGAAGAAGCAGCACCAGTACCTGAGTCGCACAGCGCCCTAAGCCGACGCGCAAATCTAGTAGCCTAAATTAATACAGAAGCGGCCGCAGACATTACTGGCGGAAGTAGAGCTATACGCCTATCGCATTAGAATTTCGTTTCGAATTAGCAAGAAACATTTCTAAGGGTGTATGCGTGCATTTGCTGTTGTTCGAAGAATACCTGAATACATTGCAAACCAATTAAACTAGGACAGTTATCAATATTTACGTGTTCATTGTTATATGTATCAGCGCCAACAGCAGCATTTAGCGCTGCCAGACACAGGGTTTAAGTTTTGTCCACATCTGAAGAAAATATTAATACCGTGCCTGTGGTTTATTTTGGTTATAAGGAAACGAAAACACGCTCCCTAAGCTTAAAGGTGATCTTTGACGAGCTGAATAGTGGTTGACTACCCAACACGGTTCTCAGTGGTGAGAGGATCTTTACTATCGGACAAGCGGTAAACGTACGAAACGACCGTATTTGACGTATAAACAATGAAGACCATAGTGCTGGGTAATTAAAACCCAGGGGGCCAAGACTTATGGTTTGGGCTGGGATAATTTCCCCACTCCTAGTATATATAATTTATATATGTACATATAGTAGCAGCGGCAGAAGCAATGGCAGTAGTAAAAGGGGTAGCGATGTATCAACTATGACAATATCAACCTGTCTTGCCCGGTCTCTTTTGCGGAATTCTCACATAGGTCTCCATAATGTCAGCTCTGATGATGTGGATAACTGATCTGACTGCTGCTGCAGGTCGACAACCGCCAGGTTCTCCTTATCCCTCCGGCCAGAGCAGTAGCAGCAGCAATAGTAGTGTAGCTTTACTGGAAGCTGTAGAAGGCGCAGTATAAGCAGTTGTAGTACTGTCCGTCCGTGCATGTGTGTGTGTGTGTGTGGGTGAGCGTGTTCCTTATAGCCACCATTATTCACTAGGTGGCAGGCGTTGCGTTATCGCAACGCAGCCATCGCTGCCGCCGCGCAGAGCGCACTTTAAGCGGCGCTGAGTAGCGCTTTGGCCGCTACCCCCAGCTCAGTGTCCTACGTTCCCCACCCCTTACACCCCACTTTGCTTCGACCTGTCCCTCTTTCCCCACCTCTCTTCTCGAGGGTGGATGGAGGGTCCACATTGCTCACCCCCGACCCATCGCTCACTGCTCTGTATGCCATCCCTCTCAATGGGGTGGGCTTTTGCGGGCCGTAAGGAAGTGCCCTCGTGAGTCGGCGTTGCTGCCACATACGCCGAAAAGTCACCGGCAACAGAGCAGCGGCACTGTTCTGTGTCTAGTCTATCGTGAGCGGTTACGTATGCGTACGTAGAAGTACGCGTATCTGGGCGAAAGGGGGCGCGTGCCTTTCACGTGCATGAGTCCCTATTTCCATCCCTTTTTCTGTTTTTTTTCTTTGCCCGCCCGCTCGCTCGCTCGGCGTACACACAACATGTGTGGTGGTCGTCGTCGTCGTCATCTATCGGGCCAAACCAATAGCTAGATGCTGGACGCCTACCGGCGGTGGTTCATTCTTGTTGGCGCCAACACACCGACCGAGATGCATGCAGGCAAGCAGCTAGCCAAACATCCGATAGGGTATCATCATCGGGTAGTCAGTCGTTGCCGCGATCGCAGCCGACGATCACAGCGCGGCGACGGCCAGCCAGAGCCCCCAGTGCCCTCTTCGCCTCTGCAACTATCCCCAATGGTTCCCACACCACTTTTGGGTCGATCGGTCGGTCGGTCCGTCCGCCGTGGCCGCCATTGCCACTAGCCCTGCCGCGCAGTGTTGGCGCCTGCCAAAGGAAAAGAGAGCACACGGATAGAGCCTGGACAGAGATAGGAGGGAGTGAAGCCACGCAGTGAGACCGGACAGGGAAATGGCGACCCTATACTTGCGGCTCGAGACGGCCACGACGACAGTCGAGCCACGAGACGCTAAACGAAGGCTCGCCTCGAGTACCCGCGCTCTGTCCCACTGCGCACAGGGAGAAAAACGAAGTGAGAAAGAAGGAGGAGCAGAAATAGGCACCTCTAAAGCAACGACGATGACGATCAGTTGTCCCAAACACCGAGTCCTCTGCTGTCGTCTGCCTATCGGACGCGCGCGGTGTCGCCCCGCCTTATCCTCCCAGCTCAAGCGAGTTGCGGTTCATATTGCGACAAGTAGCACTTCTTTAGCAGTAAAAGTCCTGGTCGCGTCGACCGCAGCAGCAGCATCAGCAGCAGCGGCGGTGGCCGCGTCGTCGTCGTCGTCGTCCGCAGAGATGATAGCCTCTGGCACCTTCTTATTTCCAGCAAACTCTCTAACCCCCGACGCCCCTCCTTCCTCCCACCCGCCTTCTGTCCGTACTGTTCTTCGTCGTCGTTCTCGTCGTCATTCTCCTTTCCATTCTTTTTGCTCGTTGTTTGTCTTCTTTTTCCTCCTTATTTTTCTTCTTTGCTTTCTTCTCCTCCTCCTGTTTTCCTCATCGGTTGCTCTTCCCGTCTGTCCGCACTTCCCACATTCCGTTATCTTCCCTCCCGCTTATTCTGTCCGCGCATCTAATATATTTATATGCGTATATATATATATATATATATATATATATATATATATATATATATATATATCGTTGCTAGTCATAATAGGAAAAATATTCACCACGACAGGCAACTTTGCTGGCCGCTTACTTGGCGCGGGCCGCCAAAGTCTCCTGGACTGTCCCCTGATCGGACAGCAGCAACAGCGTTGGCGGTAACCGCGGCAGCAGCCCAGACCCAGCAGCAGAAAACTGCTTACGGCACTAGTGAAGGTGGTACTTTGGCAGACTCCAGCCAATGGTACCCAGTTCGCGCCCAGCTTGCTTTGCATCGTTTACGTCAGTGCCTCTGCTCAAGCAATCTGCTGACTGCCCCTTGCGCACCCTGTTGCCCCTCAGCTTCAGCCCCTTCGGCTTCGGCGCTCTCCTATGCGCAGTATAGCACACTCATTGTCGAATCGGTGCTCCTGTAGGGCAATGGAGGTGCAGTGCAAAAGGCGGTGAAGCTCGTCTACGCCGATAAGGGTCGCCACCACCAGTTTGCCCATTGGCCCGGCTGGGAATTCGGCGGATGCACAACGGGCGTTGGTTGCCAACTAAAGAGGCGAGTTTAGCACGCGACAAGTACTTCGATTTTTGCGGCCCTTCGATTTTGCCTCGCCAGCGGGCGCATTTCCCTGTCTAGTTTAAGATTGGTGACGGGTGCACATCATCCGATACTCTTTGACAACAGCACAGCTAGAATTTGCAGTTTTAATGCTAGTACGCTCACCCGCGTGGCTCTATCTCATGCACGGGACAATATTTGTTTATTGGTTATTCGTATCGGTTCTAAATATTGCAGATGCTTGATATCAAGTGATTTAATATTTGACAACACACTAAACATTGGATATTGATATTGGTAGCACTACGAAAAAAACGTCACTTGCAAGACAGCGACACTAAGTGTAATTGATGTTTCTTTATGTAAGACTAACCATTCTCGGAGACACTCGTGGAGAATCCCAGACACAACTAGAACCTAAAACTTGACCTTTAAACGGAAAAGCCAACCGTGAGCTAATTCTGACCGTGAGTTGACTACTTATAGTTTTACGTAACGGATGTGTTAGAAAGCTGGCCACCCTCTGACCAACTGAGTATAATTACCAGTTTGACTTTGATGCATAAGAAGGCTCTATGCATTTCGCGGAAACTCGTCTGCAAGTGTGGGCCGGTAGTGTAAGGCTTTAACCCATTCAAAAGCAGTCATGTCCCGATTCCCGCAACCGATCGGGAACTGCGTAAGCATAATTTCAGTAGATCGAAAGGAGAGAGTAGTTTAGAAATTTAGCTATCCCGGGATGCTTCGCAGGATAGTGTCAAATAATAACGGTGTTTCTTCTCTCTGGCGCGCATTTAATTATAATGTATGAGCGTTCCAAGGGTGCCGTCGTCAGCCCTAGGTAGACCCGCACGCTGAGAGGCCCATTCCGGGCAAAACAAAATTGTTTGTTTCGACGTGTTCTCAGTTTTGCTTTACCAGTAATTGCAGAATTGAGATGTGGTTTTACCAATTCTGAAAAAATAAGACTGAAAATCAGCGGGTCCGGTGAGGACCTGAGTCATGTCCTGATATCAGGGATCAGAGTTCTAACCCGGTACCCGGGCGTTCCGTCCTGAATGGAGTCCCATTTGGTCTGCCAAATGTCAAAAGTTATATTCCTTACCTCCGCTTTCTCCTATTCCGGGTCTTCCCACAAGCGGCGTCGCTCATTTGCTTTCAAGTCCCAAATTACTCTACTACCCAGATCAAGGACGGATGCTGTGCTGACTGTTCTGTAGGTCAATCAGCAGAGCAGCCACTCTTTGGGCTTTGCGTAGCGCTGCCCTGTTGCTGGCTATAATAGTGGGTAGTGCGGTTGACGGCCACACCGGGGCTGCAAATAAAACTATGGACTCAGCCACTGGCGTAGTAAGACGCCTTCTGAACTTCCGCGGGCCGTACTTGTTTAGCATCAGCTGAACTATCTTGTGAGATTTTAGCGAGACCTTAGTATTCTTTTCTGCTGCGAGACCTATGTGGGGTGTGTCCTGTAGTCCCCTATCTAGGTGCATTACAAGATTCCCGGCTTAGTAACCCGCCGTCTGTGGCCGATAGGTATGATCGGCCCATTCGAAACCCATATTGTGTCGGCAAGAAGAGGCCGGGCTCCTCTGCAAAGCATCGCACGCGGGACTCTACTATCGATGCTATGTCTTTAGCCAGTGTGCTAACTAAGCAAATTGGCCTATAAGAATTAATTCCTTTCGGAATGAGTACAAGATCTGCTTTCTTCCAGGTCAGACGGGGCCCTACCGGCCTTCCTTCAATCGTTTCCATACAGCGAGTACCTTTACCAAGGTTACCTCTGGGATGTAATCCTCGGCCGATACCACTTCATACATTATCCTGTCAAATGGAGGATGTTGAGGGAAAAGATGGTTTTCTCGGCGTCATATTCCAGTTTAAGACTTTCAAACCATGCTCTCGTTTGCAGATTGTCAGGTTTATGTGCGATTCCATTCCACCGCGGTGGAAGGTGGGATCCGAGCCTCTGTTAAGGGCAACTATGTCCCCTGCCGCTAGCCGTTCTAGCAGCATTGCAACTCGTCTGTTAGATTAGGTAGACCCCCCTGTAGTTAAAGTAGCATTAAAATCTCTAGAAAAGACTACTAGTGGCAATGAGCAGCTCCTAGCTGACCACTCCATGTCCTGTAACATGCCAACAAGGTCCTCGAGCGTTCCGTTAGGGCTGCTATAACATAAATAAAAACGGCCAACCCAAATGTCAATTCATGAGAAAGATGAAGCCGCACCTCTACCCGTTGCTCGTTGGCATTTTCTGTGTTTTCAATTATACAAGTGTTTTTTCGGTCGTCACACCACCCATGTTGATAGGTTCCGTTCGGCCAGATTAACCGTTGACTCACTGATAAGGGAGATCGCCGCTCCTCTTCTCGTCGCAATCTCATCTAGTATTAGGTGAAATACACGACCGCTGTTACAATTAACTTGAATTACTCTAAGTTGCGTCAATGGAGTTTTAAGACTTAGCAGCCCGCTGGTCCACTGGCAGTAACCGTATAGTCATTTTTTGCGAGAATTGTTTAAAACCGTCGTCGTCCTTAGCAAGCGTGTTTACTGTGTGGTCTGGACCATCTAGGGCATTGTTCGTCGGAGATTCCGGGTGTGGTATCGGGTCTGGGAGAGCTGCGACGTTGACCTGACGCGCGGGGACTAGGCCCGGGCCGCTACGTTCTCGCCTAGCCCTTGTTGTTTTAAACCGGTAGTTTGGGCATGCAGAGGGGTTGGCTGAGCGTCCGGCAACTCCGCAGTTATAGCATGAGGGGCCCTTCGTGCATCCACTTAAAATGTGGCCCAATTCACCGCATTTGTGGCAGCACTTGGTTGCCACCAACTCAAACGTGCAGGTCTGTGCTTGGTGCCCAACTCTTTGGCATGTCGACACCGTAATCCACTCGGCAATTGGGCAGAACGCCCAGCCAATTTAAACTTTTCCTACCTCCGTCAGCTTCGTAGCGTCAATGTGGTTAATTTGCGTCACGGTCGACCATCGGTCGCTAAGGACCTTGTTGTTTGAAACTGTTCCTGTTTTGCTAGGAACCTTAACTGTTCTATTGAGCTCTTAACTACGATTTGCAGGTTCTTGGTACTTGAAGTATATATATATATATATATATATATACTTATTATATCTATATATTTTTATATATATTGCAGTATATGTATATCTATGTATATCTATATATAGTTATATATATTGCAGTACATGTATATCTATGTACATCAATATATAGTTATATATATTGCTATCTATATATACTTATATATATTGCCGCTGGTAAAGACGGCACTTAGGATTAAAACGAAGTGGGGTCGCAGAGTAGAGTTTGCAGCTAGGGAGATTGGGTACAATTGTCAGCAATGGGCAAGAGCGAGGGTATCAGAGAAAATGGTGAAATTGAAGGTAAACAAGTCATTTATAGACAAATGGAAATTGGCGATGGGCTCCAAATCAAGTTTGGCAACTATGTATGGAAAGAAAAAGCGGGAAAGGGGCGGGGTAGAGTGGGTATACGATAATTCAAGAGCGAGTGGGCTATTGGCAGATGCCAGGGCAGGGATGTTGGATACAAGGATACATAGAGCTAAATATAAGGAGGGGCAAAGTACAGAATGTCGAGCATGTGGCCTAGAGAATGAATCAATCGAACATATTATTAAAGAAGGTATAGCCTTAGGGGGGAGCAGAGATATAGAACTGTCGGAGGCCCTAGCTCTAGGACCAAATGTGAGAAATGACCTGGTCGATATTACAAAGAAGAGGTTGTCACAATGGAAAGCAAATACTCAGTAGATATTGAAGTAGACATGGATTATATGGATGCGCTCTAAGCGCCCCTGATATAAAAGGGTGACATGTGTATTTAGGCATGCCAAGCGAACAATAAATCAATCAAATCAATCAATCCATATATATATATATATATATATATATATCGTATCTCACCGTTATATACAAATGTTTACTAAAAAAATCCTGTAGTTAATAAGACCCCGGAAACCGCAAAGCAGTTGACTAATTTGAGCGGCTCTCCATGTCTATTAAGCGATGATTCCATATGGCCGATATTGCTCATCTCTCATAAAACGTGAGATCTTTTTTCTTTTTGTACTGATTATAAACCCGTTTTCTTCGTATCGCGTTGCAGTTTTATTGAGACAAAACTGTACATGGTTTCGAAACGTTGCTAGATCGAAATTTTGTCCTCGACGCAAAACTACAATCAATCAACTTGAGGGATTTGGGGTAATTATATATTTGGTAGGTGCTCGTGTTTTTTAAGACACGTGTCGTATATTTCAGTAAGATAGGACATATACAAAACGTCGTTGATTGGCTGCAGGTGCTCACTGAAAACAAGATCAGGTCCTGTCGATTTTCGCTTTGACAAGCTGCAGCTTTGACTTCACGCTTAGCAAAACTGAAAGGTCTTTTCTGAAATGTTGACCTGGCAGCACAACATGTGTCGTTAAAAGGTTTTAAAGTGAGCTACCCACTCCACGCCACTTATGAAAAGGTTTGAAGGCACTGATCTTCTTAGAAATAGCAGCCATGCCGAAATCCTAATGCGCTGGCATTCCCCATAGTTTCGCTTATTTCTTCTCTTCTTGTACATCTAAATCTTCTCTTCGGTTAAGCCAGCGGAAGGAATTGATTTTGTGGTTTTACACAAACAGACAGACGATACGCCTAATTTGTCTACACTTCTTGTTGAATTACGTTTTTTTAGCTTCTCGTCTAAGTGGGTAGACACACAAAAAAGCTTTTGGTGTAGTTTACGTTTTTTGTGCCGTTGACTATTCATAGTGACTGCGTTTACAGAATCGTAGGGTATTCAATGACCGGTAAAAAGGAAAGAGAAAACGTGAGCGCTCCGTAGATGGTTTCTATGCAACTTGAACCTTTCCATATATAAGATGTGCCGACGACACAACGATAATTTTAAAAATCGGCACTGTCGCCTGCGGCATGGATGTGTCGCTATGCGCCATATCGCCAGTGTTGCATTCGTTCCAAATAATATATGTTGTGTCAGAGCTTATCCGCACTAATTTTGTCCGTTGGCGTTCCAGACTATGAGAACTGCAGGCCCCCTTACGCTCAAGCTGATTCTGCGCGTAGGTAGAAGCCATAATCTTTCGACGGGGGACTCGAAAGTATTCGAATTTTTGCGTCAGAGGCTGTCGCTAGACATTCAACGAGGAAATGCAGCGTCTGTTCGGGGCACATTTTTGAACTGGGCTAACCCTGGGTTAGAGAGCCCGTGACCACACGTTGGCGCGGAGACAAATGTCTACTCCAAGGTGCTAACATAGCGAAGTTACATAAATAAAATGCATGCGTCAGAGTACATTCGTATAAATGCTTTGTCCAAAGTCAATGACCCCGACTTTAAAGCTCGCTTGCCTGGTATCTTATTCCCAGTAAAATTATTACTTTTACTAGAGTTGATCATACATTAGTGGCAAGTTCCTATACAAACACCTGCATCCTGTAATACCCGATTCACACTCTTTTGTTTGTTGAGACATAGACGTTTATTGAATAGTAATCGCTTAATTCTAATATCACGCCTCAGTTGAATTGCCCCTGTTTGATCCTCTGCTTGAACGTCTATCCAATCAAATACTTTTCGCAATTAGTAATGCAAAATTAATGCACAACAGAGCACGCGTAATATCTGTATCAAAAGCTTCGGTTAAACACAACGTGTCATATTCATAACGCATGTTCTGTCTTGCTTTTTGGCGCTAGCTATCTAGATAATTTCTGTCCAACGACAGATATTCGAAAAAAAAAACTGTTGTGTATTCCCAATCTCTGGGTATGCCGTTGAATAATGTGTATACTGTGCGTTAATAGCGGGGTCATCGTTTGCCCTGCAATGCTTGGCTTCTTTGTTTGCGCCCACTTTATTTACTAAGTCTCTTTAGCTAATATCACGGGTGAGAGTCATCCCCGCTTCTACACACAACAAGGCCAAAATTGGGTCCACTGCCTACCGTTCTACTTTCAAGGAATTAGAAAAAGTTCACTGCAGTGTACGTGATGCTATTACCAGCACACGCTTCACTGATCTAGAAAATGACCTGTGTTATTTTATTTTTTATCCTAATCTAATTATCTTTAAATTTTCGACAACGTTAACACTATTCTAGCATTAAAGTATCCAAATTCGTGTTTATTTTTCCTGAGAGGTAAGCCCCATAACTCGGTTCTAAGCGCATTATTTGAGTTCTAGTACTGTAAATTATATTCCTGGCCTAAAATCATAATGTTTTCACACCGCGTAGAAACCTCTCAGCACAAGCCCCCTATATGCGACTTTCCTCGGTGTATCTGTATTGCTTGATTGTCAAACGGTGTTTCCTGACAGAGACTGCTTATGTCTATTTGATTAGAATCAGTAGACTGGGTCGAACTTCTCGTCTCTCCCAACAATTCGAGCACGCAGTAGAGGATGTGTCATCAAACAATGATACAGTTTCTTTACAGTGGCACTTGGTGTCACTGTGGAGAAACTGTATCGACTGTCAACTATATCCTCGACCATGTGCCTAACCATCGTAAAGCACATGGTTACTAAGCACACTATCTGTATGTCTGTAAAGCGCCTTCATTGGCAGGGTATCGACCACAGCAGGTTATCCGTCGAAGTTGCCGACGCTTAAGCCTTGAGACTTTGCTTGTGGGCGGATGCTACGCGGGTGTCCTCTTAGTTTTCATGACTTTTACGACCCAACAACAAGAGTCCTCCTAAAAAGTTATCCCAGCGTCTATGGGACTCGCATCATCAAACACGTGTTCGCACGCTCTACTCGACAAAAGCTCACGCGGGCCCTAAATTATTGTTGGCGTCAAGCTGAGGTGCACGTGTCGCTCAACGCAGGCAACCTCGCAACGCCTCGTTTGTGCCTCGGACAACCTGCACGGCAATTTAAAGCGCGATCATACTGAGACAGCTTCGACTCACGGAACGGGGCTTTTCTAGTTAGTGACCTGTTTGATCTGCGACCTAGTTACTCGATTTGCGGCGGCGGCGTCGGCGGCGGTCGTTTTCACATGCTGAGGAGAGGTCGCAGCATTTGTGGGGGGGCGATGCCCTAAATCACCGCACGGCCAGACTTAACTTATCCCGGCATCGATTCCTGTAACTGTACATCTGAAGTAGCTGTGTAGTTAGACCGCGTCTAGTGAGAGGCCCGTGACAAATTACTTTCTTCTCCACAGCCACGCGGAAGTACGTAACAAACAGGATACGCAGATCGATACACAAATTGTCGGGACTGATGTACTGCGACTACAAGCGTATGCTAACAAGAGAATTTAATTAACTTGACATATATATAGCAACCAGTTCATAGGCCTGTATTACCAGGGCATGTTTCAGAGGAGACGCTACTCCTCAATATATATATATATATATATATATATATATATATATATATATATATATATATATATATATATATACGAGTATACCGTATACCGACACGCCTTGGTATTTGACGTGATTCCGCACTTAATATACTCTGTCCCGTGCGACTACTATCTGTTAAGAGACCTCACAGAATATGTCTTTCAAACGAGATATCAGAACGACAATGATGTAATATCCGCTGTAGATGAATATTATTTTGGGTCTAAAATTGCCGAGTATTTTGCTCTTGATATAAAGACTATTAAGGGCCGCTTTACTAGGTGTATGGGGCTTCGATGAACTAGATTGAAAAGTGAAAGATATGTAGTCTTTGCCGGTATTGTTTTTATTCTATGCTGCCACTTTTTTTTATCACTTAGTAACTCTATGTAACGACAAGCCGGTAAAAGACCTTTCGGTCTCCTGTCTATCTTCCTATCAGAGCATTAAACGTGGTATTCAATCTACACAGTAGTTTCCATAATTTTGGGACTAAATATTTAATGGAGAAGCAGGCAGCGCCACCTTTTGGACGAATATGAAACCTTGTAGACTGACGCCTCTTCTACAATTAGTTATCGACTATAGTTTCCTATTTGAATATATCATGATTTATTAAGAATACAGACGAAGCGGCAATTGTCTCCTGAGAACGTGTGCACTGGGAATGTTACTGTATCTCGTATAGAGTGGGTTGGGATCATTTCAGCAGCGTGCCGCGGACGGACGCCGCGTTCCCGCGTTGGACGTCGAAGTCGAAGCGCTGTCTTAAGAAAACCGCAGATCTCTTGTCTCCGGTTGCGAGTCTCAGCTGCTCGCCGACTTTGTGAAGGAGTTTGCAAGTGAGGTTGCCTAGGCCGCCCAAGGTCTCGAACGCTAGCGGTTGAAATTCATTTTTTTTATACCGCTATAAAGGCCGTTTAACATGTGATCTGCACAAACATGTTTTAAAACATTGGCATATTAAGCAAAATAGAGCGACGTGCCGGAATCACGCAACGTTTTAAATGAGATAACCCATTGACTGCAACGTACCGAAACGTAACAAACGTGATACAAACACTATATAGAAATGAGTGTCTAAGTCAAAGCAAACTGGATTTAGTTGAATAGCTTTAGGTCGTTGCACGATTTGCGCTTCTGTCTTTCGGTGTAGGTCTAGTACTGTCAGCATAATTGGTCGGGGGTTGCAACATAGGTGAGGTGGCTAACGGGGCACCTATCAGTCCTCTCAGAATGCTCAGGATAACTTCCTGAATGGTTTTAGCCACCGTCTGCGCGATGATATTTTTTAACATAACACACCTCCCTCAGCAGCGGCACCTGCTGCTCACTCAAATTACTTCCGATGCTCTCAAGTGGGGCACTCGTTACTTTTGTGGCTCGAGTCACTAAGGCTTGAATACCGCCTCGCTAATCTTGATCCCAATCTTTGTTACAGAGATTCAAGTGCAGTATTTCCTTAGGTGCTCCGTAGGGCCACACATTCTGCAACTCGGTGTAGGAAATTTGCAAATGGCTGCAAAATTATCCGTGCTGTAACACTTAGAACATTGCATGAGTTTCCGATATAAGACAACTCCGTGGCATTTCAACCCTAACCAAAACCTCAGCTGGGAAATCACCACCGGCGAATTCTAGAATAACCCCGAAAGGCTGTAGAGCAGTGAAAATTGTAGCCTCCGATATTGAAGGGTGCACACCAGAGATTCTACCGTTCGCTGTGGATCGCCTTCCACTGATCCTCGCGGACACCTTTATGTTGGGTGACTCCTAAAGCGACAGTAGCGAGGTTCTATTTTCTTTAACCCTAACCACGATTAGAAGTTCTTTTTTAAAAAGTTTTTGTAAAATGGGGCTCTTTCATCTTTCTTTTGATGAGTTTAGCGATAAAGTCGCATACATCATTGAAATGAAGCTCCAAGGATTGTCATCCGTTAATAATACTACTGCCCCTTTCTTTTCTAGGACGTGAAAGCTGATAAAAGAAGTTCATATTTTGAAAATTTCTTTCTAAACAACCATGTCGTTTCTTCTAACCGGCGTTGCATGTTCTTAAAAAGAAAGCATAATTTTCACAAAAGAAAAAGTAGCCTTCTTACGAACATGGCGATGTGCTTAGCTTCTGTTCAGAAGGATCAGTTGTCTCAGAATCGCACGTTTGGTGCTCCTATGTCGCGGAGCAACGCCAGGGCCATAGATGTTTGTAATTTCACTCTTACTTCGAAAGACTTCTCAGAGACCATGTTTCATTGAAAAAAATATTTGCTTTATCAAGCTCTACAATTCCCTATACAAGTGTTCAATCATTTCCCAGACGCATATATTCAGGGTGTTGCAGACATTTTTTTATAATAAAAATAGGGAATTGTAGAGCTCGTTAAAGCAAATATTTTTTTTCAATGGAACGTGGTCTCTGAGAAGTCTTGTTTCGGAGTGAGAGCGAAATTACTACAATTTGTGACACTAGTGTTTTTGCCCGACATAGGAGCATAAAATGTGCTGTTGCGAGACAACCAGTCCCCCTAGACATAAACTAAACACACTGTCGTGCTTCTTCCGAAGGGCATATAAGGCCCTTCGAATGCACTTGAGATGCACTTAATCTGGACATGCCCTCCGAAAAATCGTATTTACTTCGCAACCACAGCTCGCATTGCCATAAGTTTGGTACCAAAATGATCGTCATATCATCGGCATTTGCTGAATATGTTAACACGTGGGTGGTCGTAGGGTTATGATTCTGAAGTATTTGGCGTAAAACCTAATAAAGAACTTTATTTTTGACGAATTCTCTTTTAAACGACCGTGTCGCATCTTCTGACCGGCCTTATATGTCCTTCGGAAGAAGCAGAATTTTCGCAGGAACACGACAGTGTGTTTAGTTTCTGTCTAGGAGACTGGTTGTCTCGCAACAGCACATTTTATGCTCCTATGTCGGGCAAGAACACTAGTGTCACAAATTGTAGTAATTTCGCTCTCTCTCCGAAACAAGACTTCTCAGAGACCATGTTCCATAGAAAAAAATATTTGCTTTAACGAGCTCTACAATCTGTATATTCTATTATAAAAAACTGCCACACCCTGTATATATATGGCAGCAAGCTAATTGAACTATTTGCTTATTCGTACTTAAAGATCAATCGATCTATTCAATCGATTCAATCATCTACGTCTCAAAGTTATAGAGCCCTGAATTTAAAAACGATCAGAATCTGTTAAACAAATGTGCAGTAGATTCTAACGCACAGTAACAAACAATGTGGAGTGACGAAAACAAGTTATGGTTCTAAACATCTTTAAGATCACACACAATAAAAAAACAGAATCCTGGCAAAACAATAGAAGTATTTGACGTCACTTGTTTACCCGCACGACGTGGCAGAAATATTGCGCCGCACCTAAACAAAACGTGTCCCAAACGACATTACTTCATGGAGAAATGCCCGCAGCTTCTATGGCAACACGCCAAAGTTGTACAATTTCTTTTGAGTATTGCATTTCAAACATTATATATATATATATATATATATATATATATATATATATATATATATATATGCGTCTGCACGCGCCTGTTCGCAATCTTCTGGCAGAACAACCTGAAGCAACTGAAGCGAAGCACTCATGTCAAAGGCCACAAATCGAAGTCACTTATGTCGATGATCTACGTGGATTTGCTGTTGGACTCAGAAAAGTCAAGTGAACCAGAGGAGGTGGAGCGCGTCTACGTATAATCAGGTAGACGATATTGTACGCCTGTTGTATTTTCCAGCTTCTTTCCGACATTGCGGCTTGTTTACTTCATATGCATACTTCATATATATATACATATATGAACAGTACGTACTTATTTTGTGTACGTACGTAAACACCAAGACGAGACATTATACGCTTCACAATATCCAACTGTCTGATAACGTTAGTAGTTCTCGATAGAAAAATATAACATTTTGAAAAGGCTCCGCGAGATGTGCTCTGATTTACCCATGTAAATAAAATCACACAAAAATAGAAGACATATAATAAACCGATGGATCCTAGAGGAAGTAATTCTGCTCCACGATAACGCCCGTCCACACGTCTCCAGGATCACACAAAGATGTACCGGCCAAACTCTTAAGTCGAAGCAGCTCAAGGACCCGCCCTAAACCCGCACATGTCGCCCTGCGACTTCTTTATATACTCCAGGCAATAAAACTCCGCAGCGCTACTCATCAACAGAATGCTTAGAAACCGAATCAGTTTTTGGTTTTAACTGTAAACCGCAATTCCGTACAGCTATGTTTTATTTCACAAGCGGCCATTTATCCCTAACACGAATAGAACGTTGGGGAAATAAGGGTTACCCAGACGGCTCAGTTTAGTGCACGTCTTCGCAGATCTTGTAAAAAATTTGCTGAACAGAATCGTTCGTTGTGTCACCAAAGCGATCCAAACAGCAGTTATTAGTGTTTTTGAAAGGTTGCTTCGTTCTGCGCTCTCCGAGGCTATCAGAAAATAACTACACAACAGCCCAAATCAGGTCGATAAGAACGTTCTCATTGGGTCATCTTTGCAACAGTCTATTGAAGCATTTTTTGCAAAAAAAATTTCGGGCATTCGCAAAACTCATAGGGAGATAGGACCGGTAATGACAATCCTTCTGGAGACTAGTAATTGGCTTGGACAACAGCAGCCCACGCTCCATTATTAAAGCAAGCAAACATGATAATGACAAAAGGCTGATATTTAGACTATTTTAATAGTACTGTGAGACCACTAAATCAAGTTCACCATTGCTTCTTTTCATTAAGCAGTATGACGTTTCTTGGCCTAGTTGGAGCGATCGATTTTGTCATGATTTCGTTGGCGTACGGAGAAACGTTTAGGTGTGCAAACAAAATGACCGGATATAGCACTTAAATAAGCGAGTGTGATGTGTAATAGCAAGGAAGAAACTAATACGTACGATGTCTCAATATGGTGGACTTACAAAAATGAACGTTCTATGTGGCAAACTTATTTGCCCACATGAAAGTCGCGGATGTTTGAGGACTAATTCATGCATTGGCATCTTGTATCATGTAGGTTTAACCAACTGCTGAAAAATATACATTTCGCGCACCTCAAGGGCAAGCTGTAACCATAAAGGATTTGTAAAAATGGCATACAAATACACGAATAATAGAGACAGTATATAAACTGCTCATCAAAGCGCACGATTACTGCACAAAGATTGTATTTATATATTCCCCGTCAAAAGTTTGCCGGTGCCACCACTGTAAGCCAAGACGTCCTACTGCAGCAAATTAGTATACGGCAAGTGGGTTACAGCCCTAATTTGGCCTCTCGAGCAATTTCAAAAGAGATCGATGCATTAAAAAACTGCTGTCAGGCTCCGCGACCAGATTTAAGCAAGGATGAACATCTTCGATCATCAATTCGCCCTGCACTTTGCTTCACTGCACTCACTTTTCAACAAACTGAGGAAAACGTCCCGTCCGCGGAATAGAAGGCCATGTTTGATAGCGTTATCCCTAAAGAAAAGGGGCATCTGTTGGCTCTACCATCTTAGAGGCGAATCATAAAAGCCGCAATATACATAGTTATGTCGGCCTTCCGCGTATACTGTACTTCTAAATTCCGTACAACGGGCACGTCAAATTAAAGAGACTTGAGGCCAAAAAGATTAAAGGGGACGGAATCTGTTTACTTTTCTTCTTCTGTTTTGTAGAGTTCAGAGTACCCTTTGGCATGGTCGCACGAACGATTACACTTGACTAACTAGCATTTTGCGGGGCTCCATTGAATATATTTGGACTTCTAAAATACATATTGCCAAACAAATAAGCCATTACAGATTATGGAGTTGCTGAACATACGCCGATGGCACAAAACACCGACGTTAGCCTCGGTGAGAATTTCAGCGTCTCGTTGTTATCGATGCTAGTAAGCAGTTTTCCGAGGAGATTAAGGGCTGCTACTCGAAGAAGAACACCCCTAAACACTCCCCTGATTTAGCGCCGTGCTCTTACAGTCGGTTTTACCTGCAGCAGTCGTTCGCGACCTTGCAGCGTTATGTAAGCTTGAACAAGTATGAGATAAACGTAAGTAAAACAAAAACATTACAATTTGGCATGAAAGGGAATTGGCTAGAAGCCACAAACTGTAACTGGGTGGTTGGAGAACTGTAGAATTGGTCTCACACTTACCGTATCTAAAAACACTTTCTCGGCTGACTCTCAGCCAACATTTATAATCCACGTGTGGCGTGCTTTCGCATTGCGTCGCATTGCTTTCATAAAACGGACCCCATAAGCACAAATGTGCAACGGTAGGGCTTATCCCTGTGCACCTATATGTCTTCTTCGGTCGCGAGGCGCACGCGAATGCACCCATCAGGTCACCGGGCTCGACACACTTACCATACCAGGGAGTCAGAAGTGTTGTTGTTCACTCATCAGGCACCCAGCTAGCTTTTGTCTAAGCAGCAAGCATAAACGAATGAGCAAGAGAGGTACAAGTATCTCCAACCACACTAAAAAAGTATTCGGAAAAAAACATAATCCTTTCATAATATTCGAGACCCTCATAAATATTCATTGGATCTCGTCGTCAGTTCCTCTACCAAAACAACAGCGCCCACCGTTTGCCACAAAATCCAGGTTAGATGGCCTCCCTTCTCGAAGTTAAACTTTAGAAAACTTCACCAAATTAAGGCCAGTTTCCTGAAAATACTACTAAAGGCCCACGGGACTAGTCTCAACAGATTATCTATTCACTGGTCTCGTCCCGGTTGTTTGCCACAGCGAAAACATACCTTACCGAGAACTGTAGCAATTAATAAACAAATGCCTAAGATGAGAGAAGAAGATAGCAGACACTGGCCCGTTCTTCTAGGAAACTCAGATGTAGACCCCTTCTTGTAAGATTTGCCGTCCATAGATTCCGCATAAAGATCGGTGCACGGAAGAAGTTTACGCGATTTTATTCCTGGTAGCCACTCTTTTCCGAAACCAGGTAGCCCGTAATATTTGCGTTCATACGACAGTTCTTTGCTGAGACGGCGTTCCTGCTATCGACTGATTCTATAAGTGGTGGTATTAACATTGCTAAATGGTGGTGTAATAATAAATAGGTGGTAGCGGAGAGCGAGTCCTTGATAAAGCTACGCTGAGGATCAACATTGGCTTTAGACAGCCTACTTCACAAACTTCACGTGGCAGTGCATATCGGAAACTAGGCTGCCCATTTTTATTATGGTACTCAACGCGTCAAAGTCAATGTGTGAGCCTTAAGAGCATAAAATCGTCTCCGGCTCTACGTGATCTATGGCTTGCTGTGTAAATGAAGGGGCTACTGAACTGCTAATTTAGCATCAACATGTATAGCATCAAGTAGCATCTGCAACTATGGTAAACCGAAATGCAGACTTTTGATATTTCTGTCCCCCCTCATTCCAGCAGCATCGACAGATATGTGTGGTGCTTATATGTGGTGTCAAAGTGTGGCACTACAGTAAAATGCTGCTCAATAAGCACTCGCGCATCATAGATTGCCTAATGTGCATTAATGATGCGCGAGTGGGTTATTTCATAGTAATGCCCCCGTTGCTGCAAATATCGATGCTCGAGTTGCAGGACTTTGTGATCGTAGTCGCCAAGTTGGGAATAACATAACTTGGAGGAAACCAAGTTATTTAGGTAGATGTGCCTTGAACCATCAGGTCAAGTGGGGCGTCGGTTTTCAATGAGTAAGTGGCAGTCTTATTTTTGCTAAACGTAGAGCATTAAGGAACCAGAATGGGCTAGCTATGATGTTACTGCTAACAACAGCCATGGGATGCTTACATGTCACGTTTTTAGATATATAGCTACATCACTTAGGGAACGCGTTCTGCCTCGGAGATGTCGCCCTCGAACATGTTTGCCTTAACGTTGTGAGGCCCTTTTCCGATGGGATGGTTCCCTGCGGTTAACAACCGAGGCTCATAATATTGTAGCATTGCCGTCGAGCTCTGGTTTTAGATAGATTTCTTTTCAATGTTGTGCGCTTTCTTTCGAGAGCAATGAGTGCAAGGTGCAGCCTGAGCCACCCTTGGCAAGCCATCTTTGTGATTTCTTCAACGAGATCATGAGCAGAGGACAGATGCCAGGAGCCTGGCATATTACCAGGCTTTCTCTGCTACTTAAGGGCAAGCGTGACAGAGACAGACGAGACCCAAACTCATACCGCGCTTATATGCGCCTGAAAAGACGCTGAAGAAGGTCTTCTGCAAATTTGTGAATCAACGGATCGAGTTCGTGGTCGAACAGAACTTTTCGCCGGAGCGATTCGGCTTTGAAGAGGTCGGGGAACACGTGGTGCGATCCATGTGCTTCAGGATGAGAAAGAGAGCCTTCAGGAAGAGAGCCTCCAATCGAATGGAGGCTCTCTTTCAAACTTAATTTCGAGCCTCTTTAACGAGGACACCTTACTGGAAAAAAGATGAGCAAGAAGTGTTTTAGGTAAGACAAAATGTGGAAACCCTGCAAATATGGGGGGCTATTATATGAAGACCTAAAGCTGTGAAATTCAGAAAATGAGGTTGGTTGGCTATCAAAGACGTTATACGTTGAGGCGGCCAGTCCTCGTGTTTTCGTTTTTTTCCGCATCTGGTTAAGCATAGTCTTCTGCTAGAAAGAAGCCATCCAGCACATCCCAGCACGAGCACAGAATGGCCCGATAGAGACGAAGTGGTGGCATATACTTGTCTTTTACCAGCCAACTCTGGAAAGAAGGCCCCCCCTGATAAATTTTGAACAAATAGTCGTGGCCGTACCAAGGGAATCATAAAAGGGTTAAAGCTGAAGGATCTACGCTAGGTATAAAATACCTTTCTCATTTAAAAAATTATCTAAATGTTAAGAACAAATCACTAAAAAATAATTAAACAAAAGTTTTTCGTTGAATCAATGAATGAACGTATAGAGCCGCATAAATACGTCAACTTGAACGGCAGCCCAAATAGGCTAGTCAGTTGATTTTCCTGTGTGAAATTGTCATGATATCTCTCATCTTCAAACAGAGAGATAAGTTTAGCTGACTGTAATTGCGCATTACGTGGTTCTGGCCTGGACAAAAAGCTATGTCGTCGATACTTAAGCCATCCAGAAAGACATCAACCATATTTGTAATTGAACTATGATGGAACAAACTCTGATTAAAGAACCGAAGTGTTGAACGAACTGCCGCTCTTCCCACATACGTTGGTGGCATATTGGAAATACATGAGGGAATATACAACATATACTTTGCGGAAAAGAAACTTTACCATTGCAGCTACATTTGCTTCGTGAGATGAGCAAGCCACCCGAACAGTTATCTGTTCATAACAATGCCTGTAACATAAAAAGCATTGCTTATTGCTGAACTACCATTTTGCAACTTTTAGGTCTTATAGAGCACTGTTTTTATATTTGTCTAGAGAGCACTGTTTTATATAGTTTGTAGAGAATTATGTTAGTATTTTGTGGACAGCGAGAATGTAACTGATATTAGTGTTCGATTTGCGCAGAAAATTAACGAAGGATTGATTCGGCAATTTTTGGTGATTCTGAGCGTATTTTCGATATTTTATTTTTTAATGACACCTTACCGGTATAAGGTGAGTAGGGCGTAATGCATGGTAAAGCAAAAATGTAAAAATCCCGCAAGGGAACCTACATCTGTGGGGGCGACGATTTATTGCAATTTGTTAATTTTTGCTGACCATTGGGCTCCATTATAGTCCTGACGGTAGTAGCACTCCTCTCCCTCAAGATTGTACCAAAGCTAATCTTGACAGAGTATGAGGGCACCCCACTCAGGCTAACTGTGTATCGCTATTACATGGTATGTCTGAGTGCGACTCTCCACGAGGAGAACACTGTGTGCATCTTCTGACTGTCGACTCCCAAGCGTGTATAAGGTATCATGCGTCTGCCTAGCTGGCCCTTACGAAGAGAAGAGGTCGCTGCACTGCCTTCTTTTAGTGACACACTGAGGAGTAGCTGACAACAATGCAAGTATCTGAGTTTAATGCACACTAAACATGAGTGAAATGAATGTGATGATTTTATGGTGGATCGAATATATATATATATATATATATAAGTGTTGTCCAGACACAGAGCTCTAGGTACGTAATTGTGGCTAGCACGTAGTTGCATTATAGTAACTGAAACACAGATCCGACCAGACCAGTCTTAATAAGAGAGAAAACACGATTTGTTTGATTATAAAATATATGTATTGTATATACTTACATATTTATATATATTATACACAGAACATTTCAAGTATATATTTGGTCAATAGAGTGAAATCCTTGGCAGTGTGTCAGCTTTACGGCCGCTTTTCCTTGCAGTCGGACTTTGCTCGCATAGTTAGCAACGCTTTTCGCATTTCGCTGCTCCAAGAAAGGCTTCTTTTCCGGGTTTCGATATTCTATCTGCCTTTGTCTATATTTTTGTCTGTATATGTATAATTTACGCGGCAAGATAAAGCAACTTATATATATATATATATATATATATATACATATATA
>QVRM01004573.1:37500-67500 GCA_003439945.1 Dermanyssus gallinae | reverse complement strand
AACTGTTTTCTCCGGACGGCATGCTTATTGAAATTCAAGAATGTACTATTGAGAATATAGTGCACACATAATTTTTAAACTATTTTAGCAACTGAGGTGTTTTTACCAATAAGTCTATCGTCTGTGTTTATAATATATATATATATATATATATATATAACAACACGACAGAGGTTGAACATAGAAGATAAATGTGGGATACGCAGGACAAGGGTAAGATAACTAGAGTATGCTTGCATACATATATATATATATACGAGGTGTGTTCAAAAAGTATCGCGACTTTTGAATTTTCGCGGATTACGTATATTCGAATTTCCATTTTTTGTGGCGTTATGTTGGTACTCATGTCTCTCACTTATGCCGACAAGCTCGGCCATTTTGAATGTTCACTTAATTGTTGACAGCTGCTTTGCTTGCACGTGTTTTGGATCGTCTTCGATTTTTACCTATTCAAAAAAATGGATCAAAGAACCTGTATCAAATTTTGTGTGAAAAACGAAATTAAGTGCGCGGATGCATTCCGAATGTTGACTGTGGCATACGGAGAAGCTACCTTGGACCGAAGCAACGTTTATCGGTGGTACAAAATGTTCTCAGAAGGCCGAGAAGATGTGAACGACGAAGAGCGTGCCGGACGCCCGAGCACTTCAACAACAGACGAAAAAATTAATGAAGTGGAGAAAATGGTATTGGCCAATCGTCGAATCACCGTTAGAGAAGTTGCTGAGGACCTAAACATATCGATTGGCTCGTGCCATTCGATTTTTATCAATGATTTGGGCATGAGACGGGTCGCCGCGAAATTCGTACCAAAATTGCTCAATTGCGACCAAAAACAGCATCGCATGAACATTGCTAATGAGATGTTGGACTCTGTCCGCGACGACCCAAATTTGCTCCAGAGGGTCATAACTGGTGACGAATCGTGGGTTTATGGTTATGACGTGGAAACCAAAGCTCAATCATCTCAATGGAAGCTGCCGCACGAACCAAGACCGGAAAAAGCGCGCCAAGTTCGGTCGAATGTGAAAGTTTTGCTGACAGTTTTCGTCGATTGCAGGGGCGTGGTGCATCATGAGTTCTTGCCACAGGGTAGAACGGTCAATAAGGAATATTACCTGCAAGTTATGCGCAATTTGCGCAAAGCAATCCGCCAGAAACGCCCGGATTTGTGGAAGAACAAAAATTGGCTTTTGCACCACGATAACGCCCCTGCTCACACATCGTTGCTTGTGCGCGAGTTTTTGGCCAAAAACAACACACTAATGATGCCGCAGCCACCGTATTCCCCAGATCTGGCCCCCTGTGACTTTTTCTTGCTCCCTAAACTGAAGAGGCCCATGAAAGGACGACGTTACGCTACGCTTGACGAGATAAAGACGGCATCGAAGGAGGAGCTGAACAAGATAAAAAAAAATGGTTTTTTGAAGTGCTTCGAAGATTGGAAAAACCGTTGGCACAAGTGTATAATATCTCATGGGGATTACTTTAAAGGGGACAAAATAGATGTTCATGAATAAATGAATAATTTTTGAAAAAACACAAGTCGCGATACTTTTTGAACACACCTCGTATATATAACGTTTGCAATCGATCCAAGCGCAGCAAGCTAGTACTATATGTGCTAGGATCTTTCATCTGGGGGGGGGGGGGGCTATCATAAAATACAATCAATACTTCAACGAGAACAACAACGACTGCAAGAGCCTGCGCGCTGGCCCGTTGCATTGAATGATTAGACGTTGTGCGATCATGACTCACCTGACAGCCGGCTTCTCTATCGGCGTACAAGCCAGCGACCTTCTTGTCCTCGCAGCTGAAACTCGTCTCCGGAATCTGCACGTAGTTGGGATAGTCGACTCCGGATATGCCTAGTGTGATACGCGCGTGAGCGTAACATGTGACGTGTAACGAAAAAGAGTGTGTGTTACGGTCGTCTGCTCAATGTACTGTAGTACTACTGGTCGTGCTCTCGTACAAGTAAGTGCCAGTGATCATGGTGCTAATAGTTAGTGTGCTAGTGGTGATGGCGGTGGTACTGGTGGTGGTGGTGTTAAATAGCATTCAGTGATGGGACAAATGATGCTGGTCCGAACGCTAATTATTATTATTTTTATTATTATTTTTATTATTATTATTATTTTGGTGGTAGTACTACTAGGTGTAGGACCCGTTCTAGTAAGCTTGTTGTAAGATGCGGCATTTGGAAGCGTTGACAGCAGCAGCTGCAGGACATTTGGTCGGTAGTCGCCGAAGTGCTCCAGTCAAGTAACAGTCAGTGACAGTAAACAATGCACGCCGTATTGCCGCAGTGTATTGCGGCTGGTTGCGTAGCGCGACATACGAGACGTTATGCTGGCACTTCACAGTTATGATGCTCTGATAGTCTTCTGAGTTCTGAATAATGCGGACTTCAGGCCTTGCTCCGGGCCCCGCGCCCCATCCCGTTGCTTTGATAACAGCGTCGGTTTTGTTTCTTCCACTTGCTTGCGCATATTGCTGATTAGCAACATTTAATAATAAACAGCCTTGTCCGCCTGTTGATCGCCCGTTGACGAAGGTTGGGCTCCGACGCCCAGTCTGATTGACTATTGATGTCAATGGGGGTCGTAACGCCGATCACAGTCGACGGAGGCGTCTGTAGTGTTGCAGACAGTTTATGTATTGCATAGCCTCATTTGGCAATAGATGGAGGGTAGACTGACAGAATTGCTTCAATTCATCAATCACGTCAATAAACCGTGTCTGCGGGTCACGTTTAAAGCGGTTTGCGGGTGCTTAGATTTCATAATTCCCAATTGAGCTATTTGTAGGCTTCGTCGACAATATTACAGCCTGCTAGTGCCACTGAAAAATACTCGAAGAAAGCCGACGTAAGCCATAGGTGTTGATAGAAGACCATGCCAGCCATGTAGGTATCGCCAAAAAGTTGTCAAAGCTGTGCATCGCCAAAGCCGATACCAGTACGTAAACTTCAACGAGCATTCACTACAATGACCGTACGGCTACTACTAATTCATTGAGCTCTACTGCTGAGTCAGTTGATTACGGAGCCGATACTAGTTCGTAGACCTCAACGAGCCTTTAATACAATGACTGATTACAAATGTCTTCCTTAGTTAGAACAGACCGCTAAAGACGGTCTTATATGATTCATTATCGTACGAGCATCACATTAAGGGAAAGCTGGTGTCGATGTCCAGCGGTTGTTGTTAGCCCGCCAACAGAGATGTTTAAGTTTTAAGTTGTCCCTGCAAGTGCTTTTGGAGCCCAAAGTGGCCAACTACAGGTGGTGTTCAACGTGTCCGTACAGATGATTCTACGGCAGCTAGAAGAGCCAAGATGCTTCAAGATGTAGCCGCGACCTTTATGGCACGAACAGAAGGGCATTGGACGCTGAGACAACGCAGCCATTAGCCTATAGGTGTGATCACTGTTTCTTTTGCTGCCGTTTAAAGGTGCAAATTGTATGCGCTCGTGAATTAGACCAGCAAATGCACGTCGCAAGCCGACTCAAAGACACCTATGCGTCAACGCCGTAGAGCAGCAGCCGCTGGCCTGTTGTGTTTCGGAGAGAACCTGAGAAATGATTTCCGTTTATTTGGCGCGTTGATTTCGTTGCTGTACGTTGCCGTGTTGCTTACTGTTCAAGTCTGGGTTCTATTCGTTGTGTTGCCTGTGAAAAAGCGTGTTATTGTTGTATCGTCGTGCATGATATCAGCGTGCGTAAGGCATGCGTGTGTTAAATTCGCTTTGTAGAGCGGTGGTGTAGTTTGGGAACTACAATCGCCATGTAGACCAACTCTGAGGTAACTTGCTGGGGGTCTGTCTGCCCAGTTTCGGCGAACGTGTACCGTGCTCGTATTTACTGACTGCATGCGCATACATGTATACATAACAAGTTATCTGGATAGCTTTGGGTTGTTTTGGTCAATTAGGCAATCATGAACGTATATGTTTGTCGAACAGAAAACAAAGGTCTAGAAACGCACGCTTAAAGAACACACATTGAAGGTTAGTAGTGGCATAGCATAAACGAGGTTTCCTTGGTTGGTCAACCTCGTTTACTCTCCATTTCGGTGACATAGAACTAGCAAGCAGGATATAGATTCAGCAAAAGTCGTTTTAAATAACATAATTTGCCACAGATACAAATAAGGACTGCTAGTGCATATCAAATAAGTAAAGCTAGTGGAGAAGTAAATGTAATGGTACAAAAGATACTACTATCTATATAGGCAGTTACCAATATTAAATATTTAAAAATCAATGTATAAAAAGCAGGTCAGCAGTTTAGGCAAAATATCACTTGCTGCAGTATTATACATCATATAAATAATTCCTTACAAATGCAAACGCGATATTCGGTGTACTAAAAGCGCTATAGACAATTATAAATAGTTCTGTATACTATTCTAAGCGCGGGCTATATTCCTTGTTGTGCTTGGTTATATATACTCTTAATTGCATTACACATATGTAGTACATGCACGCATGCACTAACTATAAAAGATATATATATAGGCTTTTTTTCCACAACGTCTTAAGAAAAAGCAAAATATCGTGAACTGTATTCCGCAAAAAAGAGCTGCTTGGATGCTTTAGACAGCTCTTATTTGGCTTCGTGCCGCATAACAGCTGAAAATCTTCTTTAACAGAACTTTTGCAGGCAACCGAAATTTGGAATGTTTGAAATACACCTCTGTCTCGTTCTATCTCAACTCTCCCGCACTACCGAGGAGTGAAGATCGTAAATGAGACAGCGAAATGATTTGACCGGCATATATATATATATATATATATTATCGGCTTGCCCGAGGCAGTACCAGTACCCGGTTTAACTTGTAGCACTCGTGAGCTTGGCTTTGTGGCCCACGTCAAACTGGAGCAGGGCGATAAGATTTGGTAATGGTCATTTATTCAGCCTGATGTCTTACTGTTCGTCATCTGGTTACGATTACTGTTTGTTCCATAGGTCTACAAGACTCATCGGAACGTCAACAGATGGTTACTAGCTAAAGGGCTAGCTTCTCAGCGTCGAACGGCGAGTAAGAGGGCGCAGTTCACTGCATCGTTAAAGTTTGGTCTAGTATAAATGCTATTTGTTTGTGGGTTCTTCCTCACTAGAAAAGGTGAACACTGCTCGAACGGGTGCATGTTCAAATCGCGTCTGTTGCACGTCATGGTTCATCTGCTAAACAAAATCGACATAGTTAAAGGCTACCTTAAAAGCGTGTCAGAATGCACACGCGAATACTCAAGCGCAATGCATTTGCGGAAAAATGGAAAGAGCTAGGATTATATACATATGGATAGATGTTGTGCTGAAACTATGTAAATAGTATGGTTATTGATTGCATCATCAATGACTCTTACTCCCAAGGCACAGGCGTAATGGCGTCCACACAAATAGCACTCGTTCTACGACCCTTGATTAGGGCCAGCTCCCAAATATCGCCCCTCCTTCAAATGTGTTTCACAACATTTTTTGCAGCCTGCCCTTTCTTACTTGCGTAATCCACTACTTACATATAATGGCATGTGATATCGTTATGGATTTTGCAACAGCTGCGTATTGGTGATAGATTAATACCTTTTACAGTAGAGAGAGCCCTGTCAAATCTGTGAGACTTGCTTGGCGCAACATTTGCTAGGCGACATACCCTTCTTGCTGGAACGGCGTCTGCTCGAGGCCGACCCGGACTTGAACCTTCTGCTCAGCAGCTCCTCTTTGGCACGTTCCTTGTCCTTCTTGCCACGGTTCTTTTTGCCTCCACGAAACAGGAACGTTTCACCCCACACTGAAGACTTCGAGTGACTCTGCAAGGTAGCATCGAGACGCACGCATGGAAAATAGACAAAAATTGGGAGTGTAAGTATGCGATTTCGTTTGGACTTCAGTTTGGGACAAATAGGATATATATATATATATATATATATCTAAATGCGGCAGTCGGGCACTGGACTAAAATGTCATTTAAAGCAGATGTACTGGAACTCCAGAGACGACGGAAACATTCCTGACGGTTTTAGTCTGACCCCCTCTGAGCGTGGCTGCATGCTTGTCTGAGATGCAACCGTTTTCGACTCACTAGCACCTTAGCTTTTCGGTACAGGTGTGGAGCGAGCAGATCACACTTTCAGGTTGGCCGAGCTTACTAAATGTAAGGAAAACGCTGGTGTTAATTTGTCGCACCATTTGCTTTTCTGTTGGCGTTCGAGACAATGGGAAGCGCAGGCCCCCTTACACTCAAGCTGATTCGGTGAGTGACTAAGAGGCATAATTGTTCGGCGGGAGACTCAAGAGCATTCAAAACTGTCGCTTCACATTTCAGGAGGAAATGCAGCATCTGTTCGAGGCACTTAGTTAAAACTTGTGTATAGAACATGTGATTACATATTCGCGCAGAAACAATTGTTCACTCCAAAGTACTACCATCTCTAAATGTAATAAATAATAGTGTTATATATATATATATATATATATATATATTATATATATATATATATATATATATATATATATATATATATACTTTCTGGCATTGTGTTTTATTTCGCACGGCTTTTTTTAGACTGAAATATAACACCGTCTTGATGCGTCAAAGTCGAATAGTGTAAGTTATTTTGCCAACTTTTGCCAGCTTACTCGCCAAGTGATTGCATTGCTGGCGGCGGCGATAATAGTGCCAGTAAAGGTCTCACCTGTCGCATTTTGTTACCAGGGTTTTGCCATTGACGAGACGCGCTGCCCTATGCGTTGTTGCCGTCTCCCTCTGCTTTCATTCTCGCCCCTCCATTTCCTTAGAACCACATCAACAATCGATCTTCTTGCAGTTCGAGGTCGTCTTTGTCAGCATCGTCGGTGACATATTCGACCACTGTAATATTGCCATTTGCCAAACACTTGGCGTTTGTTTCCTCTGCAAATGCGAGTTGCTAGTCTAAGGCTAGTTGAAGAATAACCAATGAGTACGCAGACGGCATTGGTTATTCTTCAATGATGATTTCATGATGACACACCGGCTCAGCGCGAGTTTCAGAGACAAGCTCAGTTGTCATAATGGCAGAACTGAGCAAGATGGCTTAGCCTTGGCAAAAGCCTTTGCCTTGCATTCGGGATGCCTAGGTTCGAGACCCAGACCGGAGACTCCTAAATTAGTTTTCATGGTTCCCAATTTCGACAAGGTGAATGCCGGAGTGGACTAAAAAATTACCATAATCGAAAAAAAAACGGGCAGCACAGATGTCTCAATAAAAAGAGATAGTGCATTACCATCCACCCCCACAAAAAACAAATTAAAAAGCACCTTAGTCTTGTAATTTCGGTGCGGTTATAGGGTCATGGAATCTCGGTACGTCAATACACGTGCTAATTAGGTAAAACGCTACACTAAGTGTAGCTTTCGGCCTAGGTATATAGACACACTCTTTACTATTCTATAAAATGTCCATGAATAGAGCCCTCAGTGTTAGCAGCTGTGTGTAAACAACAAAAGCAGGGTTACGTTCTCAGCCACAGCGTGTATTGCTGCCGTTTGAGGTAGTATCAGCACGGCTATCAATGCTACAGCTGCTTAGCAGCTAACACAATAAACCACAATAGAAGAGCAGTTGCTCTGAAGCACCGACGACCAATGGCACTACAAGCCGCCACGATTGCGGCTACTGGTTTAACCTGATAGTATATTTCAGCTAATATAATGTTTTTAATCATTATTTTATAATTCCTATAATGCGTAAGCCTTATCCAGCGAATCATTTCCTTCCAGGCTTTCCTTCCGTTGCGTTTTCCAAAGGTCTATCTCTTCACTTTCTCGAAATGTCATCGAGCCTTCTTGTCGTCTTCTACAAAGGCGGGCAGGCAGGCAGCAAGCCCTTATCTAGCTTATAGGATGTAAGCGTTATTGCACTACAGGACGACATGGGCCATTGGCTGTCCGAGGCAGTCCATACTGCATGCCGGTGTCTCGTATCAGGTGGGAAGCGGGCCTCGCCATACTCGACATGCGATCAACCGCGCCGTTTATCGGGCACAGAAGTAGCTCGATAGTGCTGGTCGATTATATATATGTGGTATTTTGTGTGTGAGTTGAGCAGACTAGAAACAGTTTCTAGAAGTTCTTCATCATTTGCTTGCCGCTTATCCGTGCGTTTGACAACTGCCGCTCCGCATCTATTACTCTTTTCTTAGTTTCCCTTTATTTCGTATTTATATATATATACATATATATATATATATATATATATATATATATATATATATATATATATATATATATATATATATATATATATATATATATATATATATATATATATACACCTTAAAGGGCTCATTAAAGACGGATCAAAAGAAATGGCGTTTCTACTGGGCTCTCTAAAGAAAAATCAGGCAGACGAGTACTCATGCATTGCTAGGCACCTTTCAAAAATATATATCTAGCTTTGGTTGGACCCGGCGTCGCATAGATGACATAGTATTGGTACCGCAGCGTTTACTGTGCCTCAGTTTGTACTATACGGCTAGGAACTAGACCGCAACCCGACCAGCTGCAAAAACCACCCAATACAGCCCTATAAGTGTGCTCAACCTAGCTGCTTCTGGAGGACAAAGACACGTTGGAAAAGTTGCATAGCCAATACTAGGTGCTATGGATGTAACAAAGATTGACACTACGCCTATTAAGCATACAAGCAACGGGTCACAAAACTCCGAGAAAAGCACTAACAGAATAACCATACGACCTGGCGTCTCATTTCGCGGCCGAAAATAATAAATATATCTTACTGCTCTCCGAGACCTTTATAACACAGCTTTCTCAACCTGGATCCCAAGCTGATAACAAGTTCTCGTTGATCAAGGTATTCTGCACGAGATTTTCCCCCACCTCACTGGAGCAAGGCACATTCTTATCTTTTATTACCACCTCCAACCTCGCAATTTGTTCAGTGTGTATTTTTCCGAATTTAGCCTTACAGGAATACGAGGACTTTCTTGAAGAACTAGACCTCAGCAGATCACTCGCGGTCACCGAAAGACAATTCTGAAAAGGGAACTTTCATGCGGCCCACAGTCGTTGGTAAAGCAGCTCTTCATCAAGGAAAGGAAAGGTCCTCCTAGAATGGGCAACCCGGGCAGATCTAAAAAATCTTGTACCAAGTAACCCTCTATAGGTGCTAAGATGTCGTCGCCATAAGAGCAGCTCAAGATGATAATAGTAGTCCTAGAAGAAGTGGTTGTGGTGTATGATATACGCAATTGAACGTGGTCACTGCGGTAGTCGTTTATGTCACTCACTTACTTTATGTTTGCTATTGTTTCTGTTTACTTTTTTTATATCTGTTTATAATAGACTGTTCAGATCGGGTCCATCGTCACAAAACCTCATGAGCCAATCTCTAACCTCGGATCAATCATGCTTCACAAACCATCAGAGGGTATTCTGCTTAACTCTCGGACAGCAAGCTTTGTGAGTGTTACTTGTCCACCGAATACCTTCGCGAGATCGCCTGCGCCTGCATAAGAAGTATACACAAAAACATCACACTTGCAAGTCGAACTGCGAGCCAAACTGCGTTTTCTAGTTCTTAGCATATTCAAATCCTTTCGGGACTGACTCTCAGCCAAGATTTAACGTCCATGGGACTGCTTTTCGCATTGCTTCATAGACGGACCCCCATAAATACAAATGTGCAACATTGGGGTTCGAACCCGCGTACCTATGTGTCTCCTCCGGTCGCGAGGCGCAGACACATGCCACCACGCTACCGGGCTCGACAGTTTTTACCATATTAGCTCGTCATAATCGATACTATTTGTTGTTGTTGTTGTTTTCGTTGTTGTCGTTGTTGTTGTTGTTGCTTAGTACAGCAGCGTCTTCCATTTTGTAGCCATCCGTCTGTCTGTCTGTCCGTCCGTTTGTTTTTTGTTGTACTTTATATTGCAATTTTGTTAATAGTACAGTCACGTGGTGGTTCTGCCGGGCGTCCGCATCTGTACGTTCGCCAGCGTCCAGAGGCTTGTTTATTTACAGTTTGCCGTTCGTCGCCGCCGCCGCCGTTGTCGTCGTTGATGGCCGCGCGCCGCGGCCGCTATCGATTCACCTGCTATCATCGCTAGGCGCGTTTTGTTCGTGCGAGCGCGTTTCGTCGAATTATGGGGTAATTTAGTACGCCAGCCACGCAGTGGAAGTTCGCACACGTTCGACCCTGTCGGTGCAGTAATTCCCGCCTTTTCTTTCATGACATGAACCCACTGACTGACGGACCGGGCCGCGATGGTTCACCATCGGCACGACTCTACGAGGCAATAATGTTTACATTTACATTTGTGATCGCCTTCTGAGCGTCGTCTTGACAAACATTGTTGTTCCGATGCTGATTGGCTGTTTTCGGGTCTGCCAACGCACTCATCTCGTAGCTTCGTTCTGTGTCACAATGGTCATTCGACATGTGTTCCCTATACTACTATTAGTATTATGCCATGCACATATGCGTACATACATACATACATCTCGAATGTGACTTTATCTATCTCATTCAATTCGACTTCAGCGCACATGCAATGTTCGCATGCGAATCGAATATTCATGCTCACGTAACCACACAAGCTGTTATTTGGTTCATAAGTATTGTTCGTGAGTACGACCATCGTCCACCAACACGTCCGGTTATTAATCCCACATAACAACGGCACAAAGCACGATAATAAGCTGATAGTCCTAATGAAAATTATCCATAGTAGGTGCTTGTTGTTGTTAATGTTATTGTTGTTGTTGTTGCCCTTAGTGGTATTGTTGTCGTCGTAGTAGTGCCATAGTTGTCATTATTGTTGCTGCCGTTAATATCGTGGTCGTCGCCATTATCGTTAGACGTGTTGTTTTATCTTTATTGTTGTTTACTACCCACTACTACTACTAGTAAGTAAAGTTTTCGGGCTGACCCTGACAGCCAAGATTTAACGTCCGCGGAACTGTTTTTCACATTGCTTTATAGAGAGAGAGAGATACGTCGTAGTGGTAGTAGGAGGAAAAAGAGTGGGACCAGTCGATGTGGTGTCTAAGTCCACAGTCTATGCAGATGATCCGGCTATCGTGATTACGTCGCGTGAGGGATCCAGGGAACTAAAGAGGGCAGCCATCGACGTCCTGCAAGACATTTCCATTTAGCTCGTCTCGTATGGACTTCGCCTAGCCCCACACAAAATAGTGGCAATATTTCCGAACGGAAAGGAACGTCTAAGAACAGCGGTTCTAGCTCTTCGCTTCTTCCTGAGTCCAATTAGGTGAGAGGTTTTTAGTGGGTATTATGCCAACAACATCGACATCGACTTCCATACTATCCGCTTCGGGTGTGCGTAAAAGCATTTTCCCTCTCACCAAAAATAGCTGTAGTGGTGAAATTGTACCAGTATACGTCTATTAGTCCTATTAGTGTCAGGTGTTGTGGTTATCGTTGCTGCTACTTCGGTAATAATAATAATAATATTCATAATAATAATAATAATAATAACAATAATAATAGCCGTAGCTGTTATTTTTAACGCTGTACCGACACAAAGCGCAGTCGCCATCGCGGCCGCCGCAAACAACTGTTTGCTACCGAAATTTAAACGAGACCCCTGAGTGCTGGGGCCGCCTTGCGCTGCTGGCACTGTTACCTAACTGTGTGCGCCTGTCAGACAGATAAACAGATAGACAGACAGGCAGACAGATAGGTAGGTAGGTAAAGGGATAGACAGCGTTCTGACTGAGAACTGTTACGACTTAGCGAGGATAACACGGCGGCCGCTAGGGAGCTGTCGACAGTCATGGCTGGGTCTGCTCTACTACTAGTGTCAAGCAGGACCACGCCCGGGGGGCGGACGAAGAGGGCCTATCTGTACCTAACCACCTGAGGGATCCCTCCTTCCGCTCTCTCTCTCTCTCGTTATTTCCCCCTCTCTCTCTCTCTCTTACTCTCTCTTACTCTTACGCCCTCTCTGTAGTTCTCTTATTATCTTCCGTGGTTTTATATTATTGTCCCCTACATCTCCCGTTGTATCTTGCTTTTGCAGCCGACTTCGCTTATCATACCCACTGCCATTCGTTAGACCATTATGCGACAGTTCGTTTGGCTGCGCTATTGCGATTCGCCGTCGACGTCGTCGTAGTATTGATGAACATTTTGGTTCACTTTTTGCCAACTCACTTGTTTATTTCCCTCTCTTTCCCCGCTTCTACTCTGCCATAGGTCGTCCGCATTGCATGCCGCATTTTGTTTAGCTCATCTTCTCTTTCATGAGATATAACTCTCCTCCTTCGTCCTGCTGTATCGATCTCGGTTGACTCGGCGCGCACTCGCGTCCTGCAGTTTCGATGTCGATAGTTTTGATGTTTGCCGACTAGTCGGATCGTTGGCGCATCGTTGTTTCTACTGCGAGCAAAACTACTACTGTTCGATTGTGCTCGCTGACTCGCGTCCTGCTATACGCAGGACGTCCTCCTACGGCGAGGAGGCTTGTTTTAGCGCTCACTCGGCGATCGGTGACTTCGATGTTGGTGTTGACGTGACAACGGTAACGATAGCGCACAGCGTGTATGTCTCTCTCCCTCTCTCTTATCTTTTTTTCACCCCCTAGATAGATGGTGAAGATCGTAAATGCCTAATGCGCACGTATACCTAAATACGTCTAAAAAGACACATGTTCTGCATGTCTTGCAATAGCGTCATTCCCCACACACACATACCCGAGTAGGCACGACTGCATATTATATGAGAGAGCAAGTAGCAACAGACCGCCGTGGACCGACCGACCACAATGACAACGCGTTCACGCGTAATGAATCTGACGTCTTTGCGCTGTCTGCTAGCCCTCAGTTCGACGAGTTCGCGACCACCCGATCGATTCCAACAGAAGAACAATGAAGAAAATGGTGGTGGTGGTGGTGGTGGTGGCGACGACGACGACGACGACGACGACGACGACGACAACAACAACAACAGCAACAGCATCAGCATCAGCAAAGCCCAGCAACGGTAACATCCAACATATAATCTTAATAATCAGCTCTACCTGTGGAACCGTCTTATAAGTTAGATGACAATTAGGTCAGCCACATCAATAACAACAACAAGGGCAACAATCAGCCAGCGGCGACTGTGGCGACACTACACACCAAAAGTGTAGTTTCTTAAAGAAAAAGCTTTGAATGACAATTTACCCGTACACCAGACACGTCAATAAATGTGGCGGCACCGTGGTCTAGGGGCCGACAGCTAATGCGCGAGCCATGGTTGTCATCTACCGGGATGTCGCCGGTTCCATCCCTACTGTTGTTGATCGAAATATCTTCGATGCGATGCTCATTGAGAATAGATCATAAGCCACGCCGTTGAGAGCCACAAAGACTGCCAGACAGCTGCCACGAAGACTGTTGGAGAAACCCTAGATATCTTAACATATCCGGCCGTCGGTGCATTGATGATATACCACACGGTGAGATCCAAGTCCGTAGGGGACAAGGAAGATGGTCTAGAATTAAAACCAATTTTCTTATAAAATATTTTAATTCTAGGCACGTCGTAAAGAAGCTCATCGTAAGCCACGCTTCCCCAGTCCTACCAGTCGGACGGCGAGATCTTCTTCGAGTAAATGCCTGCCTCCGTCTCAGCAGTATTGTGTCTGGCATTTCGCAAGCGCGAACTTGGGGGTCTCTACTAGAAACGACGGAATAAACCTTCTCCACGGAGAAGTACAATAGCATGTACAACATATGTATATATATATATACTGGTGCGAAAGTATTTGCGCCAATTCGTCTCTGTAGGTGCAATTTTTTTCATATAGTCTCAGAGATGTACAGCGCTTCCAAATCGTGATACGCTTAGTAGGAATTGATGCACAACCCACAAATAACCCATCGAGGATCCGCTTAAGAGTAGGGCTCACTTATTTCTGTCTGATCCAAAACACATATATATATATATATTTGTTTGGAATTATTGTTGTACAGCGAGCACGGTTTCGGCATATATAACCGCACGGTGTCTTGAAATTGAACTCACGACTCATGACATAAGAGAAGCAGGTATATACATATATCCCATCTAATTGCGCATATAAGGGATAAACAGATAGGGGCTGCCTTGCGTAACGCCAGGAGTGTTTGAACATCACGTAGATTACTAACGCCTTATAAATCACAGGTCAAACCTGTTGAACTCCATATTATCTGAGGTTAATTAAATGTTGATCATGCTTTTCTCTCTTCCCTTCCCCTTCCCACTTGCAACCGTTTGGATTACGTCTAGAAATCGCCGGTATCTCGAGAGAAATACGCACGCCGTCATTTCTGTACCTACATGTGGCGAAAAGCTTCCCCATGTGACGACATTCATGGAAGCAAACGACGCAAGCAATACGACTATATATATATATATATATATATATTTATATATGTGTGTGTGAGGCCAGGACTACAAGATAATATGATATATCGACAATAGGATAGTAATACAAAACATTATATATTTGCAAAAGCTGCCCGTGGCCGGAACAGCAACATCAATAGACATTACACATACAAACATGCGCATATTCATGTGTATTGTCTGTCGTTGTTAGCAATAATAATATGTGACCCGGGAACACGTTTTGCAACAAACAGAAGCATAATCAAAGATCGAAACAGCACACACCATAAAATAATTACCGTCCTAGTAAAAAAAAAATATATATATATATATAAGCATGCAAGTTGGTATAGAATAAACAGCATCCGAGAAATGAAAACACTACGGGGCGGTTAATGACGGTAGCGGCAGGTGTGGCAGGCGATATCTGATTAGAAAATCATGCAGCTCCTGTGAGCTTGCGTTTAACGACACACAGCGTACCACTCTTGGTCTATTTACTGAGTCTATTGTGTTGATCTTCTGTCGACAGAACTATCAAGGAGCCTGTGACGCGAATCTCTGCCAGCGCGAGTCATATGAATAGCTTGACAAAGAAGTGTGGGGACATGTATATATATAGCTTTAACTAAGAGGGGAAAATTCTCTGGCCTGTAGTGTCAGACTCCAGAAACAGAGAGACTGAATATATATATATATATATATATATATATATATACATATATGTATATATATATACATATATGTATATATATATATGTGTGTGTATATATATATATATATATATATGTATATATGGATAGATATATGTATATATATACGTGTCCACACAAGTTTCTTCGATCAGGTATTTATGGTTTGTTATTCGTCGTTTGTAATTAAACTGCTGATTTGACTGTGCGACGTTACACAGGGCAACAGCAGCTAATTAATCAAAGGTCAACTATACCAGTCTTGGACCAGACCTCTGAGCTATGCAATTCTCAGTCGTGAACTGGTTTATATTGCACAATATAGAAGCCAGGTGATGTACCTTGAACTGAGCCGGGTGCAACGTTTTGTATGCTATGGTCGTTCTGGAGTAACGTACACTTATCATTACGGTAATCGTGCATATATAACATGCGTTTTGAATACAATGAACGCAATCCGAAAAATACACGTTTTGATGACCACGCTTTTTTCGCGGTTTGGAGGGTTTTCGGGGGTGGTTGATGCACACACGTCGCGTGCAGGTAACAGAGTCTTTTGCAACCCCACTAAACCCTTAGTCCATTGGTGTCAAAATAGCATCGAACCAGTTTGTAGCCTTCTGTCTCGCCTCCGCGAGCCGTTCAGTGCCTGCACAAGTTCGAGTACGTAGTGCCTGAGATATTCCACAGCATGTATGTACGGGGTGTAGCTTGTTGAAGCGTTAGACTTGCATCACATTTGGTTTTGGACCAAGTTGTCAAAGGAGGTAATACGTGTGTAAATTTGCCTCACTAAAACTCGATTTCTCTCAAAGTAGACTGTTGCCATCTTGGAACATATGACCGGCCACAAACGCCTTGCTATTCATTCATGTTAGGCACATATGTCGGAGATATGTTTGAAGCCACATATATTTGATGTATTGCTTGCGCAGTTGAGTTCCAGTTGAGTGTGGGGATAGGGACATGACTGTTTTTAGTGGGTTGGAGTCCCACACTACCGGCCCATATTTGCAGCTGAGCTTTCCTGCCGTGGCGTCCGTGTGTGCGAACCGCATTTTCCAGTTAGTCCCTTCTCAAGTATTAGTGGATATCGTTGCTGTTCTTAATTAAAACAAAAAAAAACATAACAAAATGTATGCGCACTACTAGCAGCGTGATTATGGAGAAGTACTATTAATTACCGCATTTAACGCAAGTTAGGGTTCTCTACGGTAGCGGCTCATACGCCGCTTAGACGTGTTGAGCGTATGAATATTATCAACGTTAATGATTATGCACCATCTTTTTTCATTCCATGAAACATCTGTGCTTTCTGTTTTTTGTTTTGTCCGATCAGAGCCGATTATAGTCCGGTCCACTCCGGCACACACCTCGTCTAAGCTAGCAGCAGCAGCAGTGAAATAACTATCTCTATTTATTACACTGAGGTGGATGGTCGGAGATCAGTTCACAAAACGGTACCAATGCGCCACTGCATGTGAACACGTTGTTCACCGAAGATACTCGTGCTGGCTACACATACAGGCAAATACTGAAATGCTGAAAATAGTTCCCAAGAAATAGGGTCCTGGGATATTCACTTTTCTAAACGTTTTACGTTCAATAACTTGAAAAGCCTCGTGTTACTGTCAACGTCCATAGAACAATCTACAGGAATGTACATATTAGAGGGACCATTATGGCATTATATCGAACTCGCCGAATAAAGTCCCGTATTAAGAGACGTTAATGGCTTACGTAGTACTGCATCTGTCTGTATCTGGCGGCCAGTGACGCTTTCTCTTAGCTTTCAATATGAAGGCTTTCTCCCCTAACACAAGACTACTCTATGGGAGTCCGACATCGCAGGCCGGGCGGGGGAAAGCGGGGTTTCGGTAATCACATCACGACTTCAACCATCCTCAATATAGCACCCAAATCATGTAGGTGCGTTTCTCTGCATTGTCATATATATATATATATATATATATATATATATGTGTATAGATATATACTCTGCTAGACTGGACAGGCCCGAACCTGGAGGATATGTGATCTGGTATACACGTTCATAAAGAGACAATTGTTGCCTCTTGCATATAAGCAAATAAAACTATATATATATATATATATATATATATATATTGCACTCAGTGTGAGAATACTATACACTTCATGCCTAAGGTTGTCTTAATAGTCACACATATATATATATATATATATCTGAAAGAACCCGTGATCATGGATAAATAATAAAGCAAAGCTAAGTAAGTAAGGAACAGTATAATTTATTAAGAATACAAATGGAGCGACAATTGTCTCCCGAGAACGTGTGCACTGGGAACGTTACTCTATCTCATATAGAGTGGGTTGGGACCACTTCAGCAGCGTGCCGCGGACGGACGCCGCATTCCCGCGTTGGACTTCGAGGTCGAGGCGCTGTCTCAAGAAAGCCGCGGATCTCTTGTCACCGGTTGCGAGGTTCAGCTGCGTGCCCGCTCTGTGGAGAAGTTTGCGAGTGAGGCTTCCCGGGCCGCCCAAAGTCTCGAAAGCCAGCGGTTGAAACTCATGTGGATAACCTATTGATGCGTACTTCGCGAGCTTTCTCGTTTCGGCTAGATTACCGGCGTGGCCTGCCGAGATCGCCCCGCCACCGACCATTGAAGGTGCTAATGAGTCGGTGACAGTGGCATCCCAGACAAGCATCCTGCCCCTACTGAAGGGAGTAAGAGTCATCCCATCCGGGCGCTTGCCATCGTCGACGGAGAGGCCCTGAGGCTCTAGAATGCAAGGGAAACCGCTTGATCGAAGCGCTCGGCCGAAGGTGTCGTTAATACCGGCATGCCTGGCCCGCCGTCCCGCACTCATGATGCACGATAACCCGTGATGGGCTAATTCGTCTACGGGGTGGCCACATTTACACTGATGAGGGGAAACTAGGTCACATCCGAGACGAAGACCCACCCCGATTCGGGTTGTTTCGTCGTCCAGGAGGGTGCCCAGTGGGGCACTTGGAAGTGCATGAAGCCAGGCTCCAGATCCTTTAGCAGCTACAGCTCGAAGGCGAGCCTTTGTGGAGTCGTTGACAGCTCCCGCAAGTAAGCCGCTATACGCTTCGTCATATAAGAATGTGCTCCAGTCATGTTGGCTTAAAGGGTTTTCCGGAGCGTCCCTGCAAACTATCTTTAGCTCCTCGTACAGGCGTCTCTGGTGTTCCTTGTACTGACAGATGCCGGCTTCGTCTAATAGTGCGATGGCATTGTTCTCGCATCGGAAAAGGGAGGAAACTATCGCTGGCCCTGCAGCTACGCGCGGATCCGGGACTCCCAGACCCCCCCTTGAGATCGGTAGTTGTGCCTGTTTTCGAGCGGAAGGCGCCAGCGATAGATTAAGGAGAGTCTCAAGGGCGTTTAGAGTTAACTCGTTTAATGGACGCAGATCGTCCAACCGCCCTGTTAGATCAGCTCCGCGAAGGAGGTGGGTGATCCTCGTAGCTGAGAACGACGATCGAAGTAAAAAGAGCGCGCGATGGGCGCCGAGTGGCGCGAGGTTGTTTGCGACGTCCTTCAGCTTGTTCTGCCATCTTTCAAGTGCGTGCGCGAGTCCTTCCGGTCGGAGGGGGACTCCCAAAAGCTCCAACTCATTGTCGTGAGTAACCTTACATCCGGGTAATAACGCTTGAAGGATGCGAAGGTCCGGGGCCTGTGCTGTATTACCTGTAACAAAGATCTCGCATTTCCTGGGATTTAGCTCCAAACCCGAGGTCTCACGAAAATCAAGCACGCGCCGAATGTCGTCGGCAACCACGTCCACATCGCCTCCCAGAACGCCGTCATCCAGATACCAAATGTTGAGTGGGCTTTTAATAGAGTCAACTAGCTCTTTAATGCTCAGGCAAAACAGAGGGGGGGCCAAAGGATCACCCTGTTGCAACCCCGTGGCCGAAGCTATAAGATCATCTTGTAAGGCCAGGTAAGAAGCGGTGCGGTACGCTTGATTGACGTAGTGCGTCAGCTGTGGGCAGTGTGTCCCGACCGTCTTCAAGAGGTGATCTCGTCTTACAGTATTGAATGCATTCTTGAAATCAAGCTTCACGAGGACCCCAGGAAGCGTGCGCGATTCGATGTACGCCCGAGTGGCATGCACCGCGGCCTCAGCCCCGGCTGGTATGGCAAAGCCAAGCTGGTGAGGACCCGTCTCCTCGCCAATCCTAACTCTGGTCCGATTACATGCAATCTTTGCGGCTAGCCTGCGCAAGGTGGAGGAACAGGCAATCGGCCTCACTGACCCGTCCGTCTTCTGTAAGGCGAAAAGCCTCGCTCCAAAGATTATAGGCAGCAGTTGCGATGGAGGGGCGCCCCACAGAAGTAAGTCGACAACCTTTGCCAGTGCGCCCGCCAGCCGACCGGCTGTATCCCCCAGAGTCGGAGATAGTAAATCCATTAGCAGTCGGGGTCGTATAAAATCAAGACCCCCGGCGGAACTCCTTGAAAAGCTCTTGACCGCGGCTATAACTTCTTCCCCTGATGTGGTGCAAGGAAGTGGAAGGCTGGGAGGGACTGGCCAGTCTAGGTCTGCTGGGGCCGGAGGGTGTTTTTCGCAAAGGGCCGTCAGGTGATCCGTGCTGGAAGCCAGGACCTCCGACGATCCGATCAGCCTGGCGGCTTCAGATACGTCGCCCTCGGTTAGCTTAAGAACGGTCTGGCGAACGCGATTATTCGTGAAAGTACGCTTTTGTGTGGGTCCCGGAGTTATGATCTCGGATAGGCGCGCTCCGTTGGAGAATTCACGTAAATTATGGCGGATTATAACAGAGAGTGATTGGGTGTCGTTGCGGGTAGGAGGCAGACGGAGAACCACTGGCGCGAACGAGAAGAGCGCACACCATGTATCGTTGTTGTTATCGGCTGTGACCCTTAAGAGGACGTTTGTCAGGGCCTCCGCCACCTGCTTCCTTACCGGTTTTGGGACGATTCTTACGAGTCTCAACTTCTTGGCTGCACCTTGAATATCTTCGATGATGCGGGCGGGTTGCTGTGTGTTGTTGTCGATTGGTGTGGGCGTGGGTGTAGATATGTTTGAAGAGGCCGATGGGTGTTTGGCTGCTATATGTCTCGTAAGCCCTCTTCTTGTGTATTGGCCGTTACATAGTGGGCAAGTTATTCGATGTGAGTGAGTCGATGACCCTGGCCCGCCACTGGCTATATTACTGGCGTCCTGTTCCGTCATTATTGCATTATATGTTTAAGACTCTTCAACATTGGCAGTAGCTGCAGGAGGGGTTCTAAAACCACAACTAAGGCCTTAAGTTGACCCAACAGGTCGGAACCTAAGTAAGTAATAGTGGTTGCCATGTACATAACTAATGATCTAAAGTGACCATATATATACAGGGTGTAACAAAACATTTTGAAGTGTTATATATGGAAATGTAGAGCTCGTTAACGCAAATGCTTTCCAGAGAAACTAAGAAGCACACCGTCATGTTCGTGAGTAAATTCTTCTTCTGAAGAATATATAACGCCGGTTAGAAGATGCGACATGGTCGTTTAGAACAGAATTTGCTAAAATAAAGTTATTTTTCTTTACTTTTACACCGAATACCTCAAAGTCATTAGCCTACGACCACTCACAGCGCTTAAAACTAGCGCATTCAGGCAAACGCACATTTTATGACAGTCATTTTGATACCGAACGTATGGTAATGCGAGCCGCAGTTGTGGAGTAATTACGATTTTTCGGCGGGATGTTCAGATTAAGTGCATGCATAAATGACTGTGTGGCGACGTTCACTACCGCCGACGTGTCGCGCGACAGCCGCAGCGTAATATATAAAGCTGGTACTCATCTGTATAGAACCTTCAGTAACAGTAAAAGGAAAACAGGAAACACAATATATAACTGCGTATACTAATATGTACAGGCACATGTATAAATACATATATATATATATATATATATATATGTATATATGTATAGTACGTGTATCATACTAGAAGTTATACTGTATAATAAGCTAAAGCTCCCTGCTGGCTAGATAACCTTAGACGAGGCGTGCAAAACATTGAAAAAAATAGCATGCAACATGACGAGAAATGCTATCAGTTTAGCTTTTACTAATTAATAATTAACGAGGCGTTGTCATTAAGCCGACAGCTATCTCTTCGCGGAATTTCGAATTTTTCTTCACCCCGTTATTTCTCTTTGTCTCAAGACGTTTCTAATGTTTGGGTACCTTTCCCTCTCTTTTGGGACTCTTTTTCTTTCTTTTCGTGCAGCCGCAATCACAACACTTAATGATGTGCCGACAAATTAACGACGTTTGATTCATTAGTTCATTCATGTTATCATCTGTGTAGGTAAATTTGTTGTCTAGACGGTGGTAGCGGCGGTGGTAGGATCGCCCTGTTGAAGGAAGCCTTCTTCTCGTTTTGTTCGGCCAAAGGTCAGATTTCTCAACACGGCTCCCGCTAGCGTCGTATTAGCGTTACGCTCATTTAAAGTCGGCTATTGTTGTTCTTGTTGCTATTGTTGTCGTCGTCGTCGTCGTTGCTGCTGTTGTATATCTTTGCCATTCAAATGGTGTTCGCCAAACATTGTAATGGAATCACAAATTCGCTTGTCAGTCAGCCTAATAGACGCTGTCGCTTTTTTGGTCAATACGTATATGTAATGCCGACGACGCCGCTAGCAACAACAAAAACAACAGTGGCAGGAACGACAGCAACAATGGCAACAAAAACAAAAAAAGCAATCCTACCAGCAACAACAAAAACAACAGTGGCAAAAACGACAGCAACAATGGCAACAATAACAACAAAAGCAATCCTACCAGCAACAACAACAACACTAATAGCAACAATGATCACAAAAGCAATCAAAGCTGCAGCAACAACAGAAAACGACATAGGTCGCATCCGATTAGCCCACAAGCATTTTTGAGGCTAGGTCACAACAGAGCAGCCCGGGTTAAAGGGACCGGCAAAAATGAACTGTCCGTCTTATGTATGAAGCGTAAGTAAATACAAGGTCCCGGCTATGCACAGATTAACATTGTTCTTTCCAGTATTTTGCGACGTGCTCGAACACCATTCGTCGAGAAGGCGTCAAGGTGGCCTTAATAGCCGCTTATCTGATATTGATCACTTTGGTAAATTCGTTCTTCTTCATTTCGCAGAGGGAAAGCTTCGCCTCGCAGATAGGAAAGCCGCCACAGTGATGAACAACATACTCATTCATCGACAGACTGAAAACAACCACCGGGTTCACTTAGATAGGTTCTTCGAACCGCATAGATCACTCACTGGATTCTGAGAGACAAAATCGAAGAAAGGAAAATATTTCGCAGAACCGCAGACTGCAGACTTTTATGAACCGGACTTGACTTAATAACCTCACTGCTGGCGTTGCTGCTTCGGCTGGCTTTTCAAGCTCACAATTACAACAACGGGTAATATACTGACAAAATCATGTGTGTGAAACCCGTGAAGAACTGGAATCATTATGCTGTTGCCTTTGTTGATTGTGCTGCCGGCCCTAACTACATAGCTATCCGAGGGCTGATATATTTAATGTCATTGTTTCAATTGGTCCTATTGTTGTCATTGTTGTTGATGCTGCTGTTTTTATTGTTGTTGTTTCCGTTGTTGTTGTTGTTTCCGTTGTTGTTGTTGGTTCCGTTGTTGTTGTTGGTTCCGTTGTTGTTGTTGTTGTTGTTGTTGCTGCTTCCGTTGTTGCTACTGATGTTGTTATTGCGTCTGTCGTCATCGTTATTACTGCTGTTGTTCCTAGCAAACACCGCCGTTGGAAGACGGCCCAACTATTGTTGTGTGTATGTGTGTACTGGTGCGCGCGGCTACAAAGGGTCAATTCACGGCCGTCGATAAATGTCGTTTGTTAGAATTGTCGCCGATCCTGTTCTCGATATGTTGACCGACGACACCCTGAATGACCCCACAGCTATGAAAGTCGGCCGGCAGTTGTCGAGAGTTATATCTAAGAAGAAAATTCAGATTTCTGTCAAATTATACCCGTCCCTGTAGATAACTAGCCAGAAATAGGAAGCCTGTGATCTTGAGTTTGACCTCATAACTTATTTGCCATAATATATAACGGGAACATATATATATATATATAGGGAGATGGCAACGGGGGAAGAGAACAAAGCGGTGTAAACCCGTAAGAATTCTCAATAATTCGTCAAACTAAATTGAAGTCGTTCCCAATTAACCACGGTCGGACTTTCACGGTGTGAGCCCCGGAACTGAATATTTGGCAAGTACTTTAGAGGCCTAGAGAAGAGATGTTTCGGACTTTACCTGAATTGGACTTTCCAAGCTATTTTGTTCCAGGATTCAACCGATCCCGCCCTCGTTTTGGCTATTCCCTGAGTGGGTTAAACTTCTCTGGCTTTGTTCGAAAATGTTGCACTAGCGAGCTTTTAAGAAGCAATTCTTATGTGGCCCTTTTTAAGAGCAATTCCTCGTGACACTGTGGATTGGCAAAGCACCAAACAAAGAACCGAAATGCGCCACCCACCGAGGTGTATCATCTTTTTTTCTACTGCGTTACATATGCACTCCTGACATGTTCGAATACTAGAAATAGATTTGCTGCTCGGCCAGGATCGAATCTGCTCAGCAGAAGCCGGGGGAGACATTACGCACCGATAACGCCACCGCTTCAAACTGTGAACGGGAAAAATCGCAAGTACCTTTTTTTCAGTCGCCCACGAACGCCTCACTAAGAAAGTTGACAAACGGTTTCTGGTGGTCAGAGGACAGCAAGAACAACAAACTGTCGGCAGTAGCAAGAACAGCAAAAACAGATAGATAATAATAGGAATCGTTGAATAAGATAGCCATAATCTGAGCGGGAACCACGGGGACTTTCGTAACGAAAGACAACAGCAGTGATTGCAATGACAGTGACAACGGCAACAATCATGACAGCAACTATAGCAGCTGCAGAAGCAACAACAGCAAACAAGGGCAACTACGACGCTTCTCTAAAATGGACGACGCCCGATTTTCCGTTTTCTTGTTGGCTGTTTTTCGACTGCTGTATTCGCATTTCGAACCGTGATCTGCTTCACTGAGAAAGCCAACTTCGCCTACTTGCGTAAACCGTGTTATTATACTGCTCTCTCAGCAGTCTAACAACAGAACCGTAACCGGTAAGTATATGCATCAATGAGTGCGCCGATTTTAGACACAATCGCCTAAAACTTCGTCTAACTTCCACTCTGCTGTTGCAAAGAACCTCGATGTTTTGTTGTCATTGGTCAGGTAGTAATTTTTTTAATGATATGATACACCATTGGTAGCAGTTGTTGTTGTTGTTGTTTTATTTGAAGTTGTATTTGTAGTAGTTAGGTTTTTAAACTTGACTGATGCTAACCCAAACTAAGGATATACATTGCCATTTTTCCTTGACCCAGATTTAGTTGACACAATGCCCCAGCTACCAAGAAGCGAATAGGTCGGCAAGCGACAGCTTAAATAAATCAGTTGGATAGTGAACCTGTAGTTCAGCTTCTTGCTATGACACTTTTGTTAGGCTTAGCATTAAACATTCTTATGTATAATTAATAATTAGTAAAATATACCCTCCATAGATGGTCTGTGAAGTGAGACTACGCCGGTAAAGGTCACTTACCCCATAGTAACGGTTGCACATAATGCCGTACTTCGTGCACATGTGCCGATTATCAATGGGGTCGTAACCTGACACAAAACCCGTTATGTAATTATTTCTTGTTGTTAGGGATAAGGTCTGAATGAGTGAAACGTTGAAACAAATAGAGAGTTTTAGGTCTGCATCGATATTTTTTAGTGTACTCAATCTAGAAAATTCTGTATTTAATACGTTAAACGATAATCGCTTTGTCTTGAATCAGCCTCGAATATAAAGGTAAATATGCACGTATTTGTACAGATCCTTTCAGATGCACGTAAGTGTATGTAAAGTTAAACGATTTACTATATACCAAGCAAATTAAAAAGCTTTTTTGCGTACTAGTTATAAAAAGCCATACAACCAGAACTTGGTACGAAAATTGCACCAGGGAATTACTGGATAATCACCTTTCACATTTACAAGATGTCTCCAAACAAAAATAAGAAAATAGGGCCAACTGAATACAAAAAAATCCACGCATAACTTTGCAACTTTACCAGTACGTTGAGGAACAAAGTATGATGAAATTTGAACTAGGTTAAAAATAATTGGTTTAGCAAGAGAGGTTGCCCTTGAGGGCCATGTAAACGCTTAACGCCACCTATGCGAAGTAGGCATTGTGGAGCTGTCGGCTTCTAAAAATGCATAATACACGAGGTAGGTTGCTCATTAGGAGTGCTGCACACTAAATTTGTATCCGATCGGGTGTCGTTTCTGCAAGTTCCAGCTTTTAACCGAAGAGGAAGTGCATGATCACTAGAACGCTCGCGCTCTAGGCGAGATTCCTGCTATATATATGTATATATATATAAGCGTTTTAATAATACGCTGGTTTCTATGGATTCGAGCGCTACTATAGATTATTTGGTACTCGTTCTGGCCAAATGCATAAAAGGCATTTGTAGCTTATTGGCTGTACACCCGGAGGTCACTCGAGACACCGAAGTCTGTAAAGGGGTGAAGGTGAGCGGGCAGGGGGAGGGAGAGGACAAAGATGAGGTAGATTAACTTTATGGTACCTTTTTGCTGCCGATGCCATAACTCGTGCCACTACTGCTGCCGCTGCTGCTGCTACCGGCGCTACTCGATGAGCTTGAGCTTCCCCCAAACATGTTTGCCAGTCTGGAGGAGGACGGGGCGTAGACAGCGACCGGCTCGAGGTTTGACGTCGAGGGCTTCGGAACAAACCCGTCGAGCGAGTAGGCCTGTGGACGTGTAGGCCGCGGCCGCATGAGCTTCTCGGGCGGTGCCACTGTCGTGCCGGAGTCAAGAATTCTGCAAGTAGTTACAAAGTAGTTACACAGTAAGTGAGCATGCGTGCCAATGGACAAACGGGTATTTGTCTTTCATAATCGTGCTTAAACTTGAATAACTATTCAATTTCATACATGCGTATAAATATATATATATATATATATATATATATCTGAGGACAACGAAAACGACAGAAGGTAATTCTTAATTCACCTTTCGGTATAATGTGCATGTATATATTACATTACACTTACAATAAATCCAAGAACGCGTCTACTTGCGTATATATATATATATATATATATATATATATACGCTCAAAGACCTGGCGCTAACTAGAATGTCTTACAATGATCTCTCGTACATAGCAGACGATAGAATGTGCGTAAACAATCTTTACAAAGATCATGAAATCGAGTATGGCGGCACAACTTATGATGAAAACCATGAGCGCATTGGCATGTCAGACCCGCACTGCCAATACGGGGGACGCGTGCTGCATAGAAGTCCCCCGGGCTGGACGGTAAAGGCCGCGGGAGACCCTGTGGTACCGTCCGGGACGCCTGCTGCCTTGGCTTAATAGGCAAAATGAGCGAGAAGTGGCCACACGAACGCAGACCACCGGTCGAGAGGGCCTTCTGGCCCCGTATTTTACGGGGTAACCCCTGCTCTGGAGTGGTCCAATGCCCTTCGGGGAGAAGGTATATTCCGGGGTGTAACGCGGAATCGCGAGGTGAATGCGTCTAATCGGTACGGTGGAGTAGTGTGGTACCCCCATTCCAAACCTCGATAGGGGGGAGGGTGGGGGATCTGCTGGCCTGTCAATTCGGGCTGGTAGGCACTCCCGTTCGGGTCCGCGCGTATTAAATCGCGGTTAAAGGGCGGGAGTGTAAGTATTTCTCTCTTTTGGTGAAAACCATGAGCGCATTGGCATGTCAGAACATGTCGGTATGTCAGAAAGCGGTTCTATCTACGCACTATCCGTCATTGCAGGCGTCCTGCAGAATACCTCCGGAACCTCTGGCATTTTTCGCTCAAAGTTGCGACGAAGCAGTGATGGTGTTGGCATGGGTTTGAATCTCTCCTCCAGATACTCGATGAAAGGCGTGTTCTGAACAGAAAATAGGTTCATCGGTTCTGAGCTGTTCAGGCCCAAAACTCTTTTGAGGAGTCTCGCTTTCGCCATGTTAAGGATGCTGGGTTGCTGCGCGTTAATACTTTACCATCTTTGAGTAATCCCATAGGATGTAAAGAGGCCAACGTTCAGGTTGAAAAGATAAGAGCGGCTCCGATGGAGAGCTTCTGCGAAAATGGTATTGAAGCCATGGCAACTATGCTGGAGTTGACTTGCTGCAGGATGTAATCTACAAATGGGATGCCCCTTGGGGTAATCTTGGATGAGTGATCTTAGTAGATCGCTGAGTAAGGCCAAGACTAAGACTGTTTAAGGTTATGGCCTTGCGGACAGTATGTTTTTGCAGTAACTGTGGGTGTTTTTAGATACCGTTTGCTCACTTAGACATAGGAGCTTGCTTTCAAAACAACCAGCGCTGTGAGTCTAGGTCCCATTCTGGCTGATACAATCTTCGCTAATACAGTTTGTCTTAGAGAAATTGTCGTAGCGAAGCTAGCTAGCGAAAAAAAAACAAGCATAGTTCACCAAGCGGCAATCTTGGTGAACGATGCTTGGTAGTCAACAAACTGCGATTGTCGTTGACTCTTACAGAGGTCTTGATGTCATATGGAAGATCTAGCGACGCTGCTATATAATTGAGTGTTCTGCGGGAAATCCGTGATGTTGGTGTGGGATGGGCTTTGAGGTAGAATAATAGGCGTCCCGCGCCACTATGCTCGGCAGAATCGCATAAACACAGCTTATCTTTCTGCCTGACGCTCTGCCTGGAAGCTACACAGAGCGGTTTGCCCGTGTCTTTTGGGAGAAAATATTCAATAAACACTCACTCCAGGCTTCTGGGAGAGTTCTTTCGTTGTTAAGCGAATGTTGAATACTGCCGTACTCCGTAGGAGTATGCATCAAACCATGGAGAACCATGGCCTTTCTTGCGCTGTAGAACCCCCAGAAGCAGATGAGGGGACCATTCAGCAAGGATGCTGCAAAGAGGCTCAGGGGCCTGCATCTTTGCAGAAGACGAGTGGGATGTCTTCTGCAGAAATCCGTACGCAGCTTGCCGACACCGACGTGTCTTTCGAACGGCCCGGACTTAGTGCGACGTTGCCATGCTCGTTTACAGTTATGTCACAAAAACCGGTACGTGCTTCTTTAACCCCGTCATTACCAGATTGATAACGCGCAACCGGCCGCAATATAGCACATCTTTCTGACGACCCGAGAAAAAAAATAAGATATATATGTATATATATATATATGGGGACTCGATGCATATAGATATGGGGGGGGGGGGCGGTGGAGTAGTGCAATCACAAGCAATAGTCTTTAAGAGCTTCCCGAACTGTTCTGTACGAGGCCACCACTATGCAGTCTGCAGTTCAGAACATGGCAACGTCTCTAGGAATACCTTGTGTTATTATAATTGTCATAATAATAAATGATAACGCATCACACAAGCAGCGTATCACACACTGATATCACCACTATCGCGGCTAACAGCAGCAACAAGGCCGGTAATAACAACAATGACATCGATACCGTCAACACCACTACAATAAAAACAATGACAACGCCCGATGGCCAGACACAGCATATCGTTGACATAATGATGATGTTGATGATGATGATGATGATGATGCAAATGGTGATGATGAATAAAAAATGTGTATTTTTGACGTCGACCGCTGGCGCGTGGCAGCCGGCCCTGGCCCTCGCACGCGATATGACGTCGCGGTGGCTTCAGTAGTGAAGCTGCAAGACTATTTTGGTGTGGCCATTGCCGAAGCGCGACAGTCGACGGCGTTCTTCGGGTTTCGCGGCTTCAGCAGCGGCGACCCGTCAACTAGCTTCAATCACACATTTAATCACCAACAACATAAACAAACAAACAAACAAACACACAAACAAACAATACATAACAGACTAAACAGACTCTAAAAAAAGAGGTCGAACAACTAACGGTTGTCCAACGGCGGTTGCTTTCTGCCTCCCTCAGATTGCCCCAATCCGTGCCCCAGTCCTGCCTTATGTATTCCATCTAGTCAGAGTAGAGGAATCGTGTTTGCTGTTTGTGCAGCGGACCCTACCGGCATATCTCCGATCTGTTGATGCGCCGGTCGTTGGCTATAGATAGATAGATAGATACAGATATGCGGACTAGATCTCACATACACACACACGCACATACATAAAGACGCGTGAGTGGAAGTGATACTAATAAAGCCACGAAAGTCCTGATTAGTTAGATAATTAATGCAGCACTGCGCTAACAAAAAAACAACAACAACAGCAAAAGACACAGCCGTACCAGGGTCTTATTCAGCGTGCTTATTTTCCTGTTTACATACATTTTTAATCTTGCTGTTGCTGCTGATCTATCTAGTGTTAATGTCTTTATATGGGCGCGTAAGTGTTAGTTCCTGTTTGTCATCTGTTTCCTGGTCCGCGACGATAATTGTGAGCGCGTGATTCAATCTGTCGATGAGTTTGTACACGCCAGTCGCTTATCCTACATGCACTGACGAATCGGACCCGGTGTATGTTTAGTTTAGCCGCTGTAATACCTGACATTGCTCGAGGTGAACCACAATCAGCAGGAAAATGTAACTACTTCGTTTGGTATACTTTGAAAACGTTTTTTGTTTTCTTTTTTTTCTTTAGATCACTGACTAAATAAGATAAGACACCTTGGCAACATGACCTCTTTATAGTCGAGTTGTTAGCTTTAGTATTTACTACTAAAAGAAGCTAAAATGCTATACTGGTGCATATGAATACCCCTACACATTCGTCACTCGTTGTGTAGCAGACGTATGATATACAACAAACCTACCCACCGAAAATAGCTTTTCTTCGTGAAGACCA
>QVRM01004573.1:0-35000 GCA_003439945.1 Dermanyssus gallinae | reverse complement strand
CGCGTAAAAGCGCAACGTGCTACAGCAGTTAAAAAGACGAGCATCGCTTTGAACAATGATGATATGCTACAAAGTCTAGACATGTCGAGTTTTCTGTTATTCGCCTCCCTCATAATCATTAGCATAATAATCGTCATGATCGATGCATCTTTTCGCCCCGCACTCCTCTATCGGGGGCAGCATTAGGCAGCAAATGCCCGCTGCCGGATCCTTTATCTAACCTGTTCTAAGATTTTGTTTAGATTTGAAATTGAAACATCTCTCATATCGCCTGCTGACACGCTGCCCGACAATGGCAAACTAAGGAATCTTGGTAACTCTACCACAAAGTAAGATGGATCAGATCGCCGTCAGATCGCCGTGCTGCCGTCATAAGACTCATAAGACCAGTGCTAGCGCTTCAGTGGCGGTGGAACCGATCGGCAGCGGCGGCGGCGGCGTAGAGTTAAGGCCGTGGCGGGGTTTAAAATCAGTCAAATTCGTACCACTAGTTCGTATGTGGGCACCTGGGTATTCAGAACCAGAACCAGTAGTAGTAGCAGCAGCAGCAACAACAACGGCGGCATAAGCAGGGATGGTGGTATGTCAGGCCTTGTGACGAGGGCATCGTAGTGCCAAAGGACACATTTTCCGAGACCAGAATTAGAAGTTGCCAACGGAAGATGTCGCGGCAGGGCCAATCCTGCAATCTTATATCCGTGTGTCGTCTGTCGGATTCGGATTAAAAGTACCTACAGTACCACTACCACCAGAACCACCAACATCAGCAGCAGCACCATGACTTGGCTCTAGCGTTGAAGGCGCCGGATGGGTGACAAATGAGGCCAAAGACAGACGGGAGAGGGATGGATACCTAGATAGATGAAGACATGGACGTCGTGCGTGAGGCGTCAGCCCGCTTTGGACCGCCACGTGACAACAACCGAGCCTGCTCGGTTCTTCATTGCCGCGATAGGACGCTACGTATCGTCCGTGATGGTAACGATGAAGGCGAAGGCGGGGGCTAGCACGACACCCCCACCACCACCACCACCAACAACAACAGCAACAGCAACAACAACATCAACAACAATAACAACAACAATGACTACGTTGACAGAAGACACCTGGCTTGCGCGCGATGCTCTTCTTAGCCCCATGATGATCGTGATCATCGTTGTTGTTGTTGTTGTTGTTGTTGTTGTTGCTGTTGTTGTTTTTGTTGTTGTTTTTGTTGTTGTTGTTGTTGTTGTTGTTGTTGTTGTTGTTGTTGCTGTTGCTGTTGCTGTTGTTGCTATTGTTGTTGTTTTTGTTGTTGTTGTTGTTGTTGTTGCTGTTGTTGTTGTTGCATCCCGTCGATAACAAGGGCCAACAAATAGTGGGGTTGTCAACGACGCCTTGTTAAGTGGTTAAACGACAATGTAAAGATGAAGACGGCGATGACGATATTCATAACAACAACAACAGCAATAACAACAACAACAAAGTAGACACAACGGCTGCGGTTTCTGCTATTGTTGCCATGCCTACTGGAGCGGGCTTTGTCGAAGATGCGACAGCGGGAACACCGGTAGGTCACCGCATACAAATAAGTGCGTGCGAAATTTCAATAACAACAACAACAACAACAACAACAGCAAATACAGCACCAGCAATAAACCCGCTCTGAAATATTAAATCTTGCTCTTCCCTCTGCATTAGCATACGCAAAAATTAGCGCACACGAACTGGGGAGGGAAGGCCCTCCCTGTAACAGCAGCAGCAGCAGGAGAAACAACCAATAGACAACAACAATAGATATTAATTTATTTTAAGTTCACCCAGAGAGGCGGAGCCGCACGACAATAGGGTGCCTATTCTCTCGCCTGCTGCAGGCGCCAGCGTAGTTGGCATCCTTGGGCGCATCTACCATTGTACGCATGTCTTGCTAGCAGTACTAGCAGTAGGTGTAATTATTATTGCTGCAGTGTCTGTATGATCCATCGATCATCCGTGGTCGATCCGTGGTCCCTTCACGCCTGTGACTCGGCCAATGGTCATCGGTCATCCATGGTCGGTCCTCTGCCCTTTCTTGCTTGTGCCTCGGCCTCGGCTGGAGATCTCGACGCGTTCACCGTGGTCCTCGTTGGTCTCCGACTCCGTCTCCGAACCCCACATACAGCCAGCCACGACACAGATCGTCGTTATGCCCAGTGAAGCATTCTTCCGACGTTACGTCTTACGGCAGCAGCAGCAGAAGCAGCAGCAGCAGCAGCAGAATTAGCAACAGCTGCACCCACAGCCTAAGACTAAGAGTACAGCTCTGCCGTAGAGACGGCCTTGAGAAGGTCCCGGTACCTCATCATCATCGTCATCAGCAGTATCATCATTATAATCATTGTAATCGGCGGCCGAAAGACGGGCAGCTGGAAGCTCTACACCGTCCATAACGCGGCAGTGTTCAGGCCAAAGCAAACAGATGGCATCGTTAGTTAATCGAGTGGAATTACGTCGAATAGCGGTCGCAGAAGTTGGCGCCACAGAAGCGATAGCAGTAGTACGCATAGTGTGTACGCCGCGGCAACGAAGCGGTACGAGTACACGCTGGAGACGACTACCCCATCCCCCTCCTCCTTCTCCGGGATCGGCCCCGAACAGTGATACCCCCCCGTGGGTTAGTCGCCGACACCGATGCTGCTGCTATTGCTGCAGCGGCCACCGCTGGGCCTGGTACTAATACAGCGTACGTCGCGCTGACGCTATGTTAGGCTCTTCTGCCCTTCGTGGTTGGGCCAAAAAGCCCCGAACAAGCAGGCCTACGGCGGCCGACCGTGAGAGAGGCTAGACTTGGCCTGACGACGCAGGCAGAGTCGATAGAATAGGTATAGATAGACGCATACACACACAGCTATACTCGGCAATACAGCACCACATCTCACAACATGTCCGCTCGGTCGAACTTGCCCGAAAAAGCGAAGAAATATATATATATATATATTTATATATACCGAGCAAGATGGGTTAGTGGCAAAGCCTGGATTCGAGACCCAGACCGGCCACTCTTATATTGATTTGCATGGTTTCCAATTTAGACAAGGTAAATGCCGGAGTGGATTAAACATCAGCCATGACATGAAAAAAACTTTCAAGGCAAGTACATGGGCATAAGCCTTACGAAAAAACGTTAAAAAAGAATTATATATATATATATATATATATATATATATATATATATATATATATATATATATATATATATATATATATATATATATGCCATGCACCGCATCGTGGCCGACGCAGACTTGTACAAACTTACCGTGGTTACTTAAGTTTAATTACTTTTTCTCTAAAAATATATTTGCATTAAGAATCGTGAGCACGCTAAATATACTCATAAAATACAATTGAAATATCGTTTTATTAACTAGCATGCTAACATTACACTAAACTGTCATAACAGTGGCAATAACAAAAAGCAACAATAACAAGAAAAACAACCACCACCGCAACAACAACAACAACAACAACAACAACAGCAATAACAATAACAACCAAAACAAAGGTAATTGCGCAGAAAGTACGCGCGGCGGTAGGCCAACACAGGAAGCATCAGCTTCCGACGCAGCAGATTGATAATGCACGACAATTTCTTCAGCAACGAGTCAAAAAAACGCACGAAACGAACAAAAACAAATCTCTTCGTGAAAATGCGGCAGCGTTAACGATACGACTATGGGGACGATGACGCGAAAAAGATGACACGAAATCGCACGGCGATCTTACGTTTCGTAAGAAGTCGCTGCGTGTAGGACTGTCCCAACCAGCTGCAATAAAAACACCGTAGCGACGAGTGCGAGAATCCTCAATCAATGGTCGAAAGAAAAGCCACTAACGTAAACATACAAGTGAATATGCTTTACAAGAGAAATGTATTGTTGTACTTAAGCTGTATGCTTGTATGTATTTATCTTTTTGTTTGTTTGTATGTATTTATCATAGCATTTTAACTTAAATCTGCCACGAAAATGTAACTGCGGTATCAAGATTGAGCTCGCAATTTGTTCTAATGCCAGAGTTCTCGGCCATCTCCTTTACGCCGTCGCGTCACCACAAACGTGGACAAAATTGCCGTCTATGTGTGGAACCAACAGAAGCAAAATTCGAGTGAAGAGTTTAAATAACCAGCTCAGTTGTTAAAGGTTGCCAATTGAGCTATTAAGAGCGCAAGCGCCATCAGTGACAACAGCAACAGCAACAACAACAACAACAACAACAACAACAACCACCACCACCACCACAACAATGACAAGAGTCAAGCGTTAATACTACCGCTGCAAGCTTAACGGCAATAGCAAGAAGAGCAATAACACGTTTTACAAGCAAAGCGAAACAGGATATCTGTGCACAAATGCTTTGAGTCTTTTACGTCCAAATAATAGAGGGTGTCTGATAAACTCATTGTTTACTAGACCGCTGGGGAGAAGTAGGCAAGGCTTTCAAGGCAAGGCAAGAGAGAGAGAGAGAGATAGACTCAACATCAGGACATTGTCCCTTCCCCCCCCTCCCGCATGAATGAAGTTCGGAGAGTGGGGGGGGGGGGATCACACATCCGCAAGGAGTCTCGATAGAATGACGGACGGCATTCCACGCCAAGGAGACGCAGTTCATCGAAGAGGGCATTGGCAAGGTCGACAGGCTCTACGGTAACTAACCGTCGCCGAAGCCGAAACAGCGCCGAGAGCAGCGCGTCAACAGTTCGAATAGCAGCAACAACAACAACAACAACAGGCGCAGCTGTTGCTGCTGCTGTCTATAAGATAAGAAGAATTGGCACCAGGCAGCAGAATCGAATACGCCAGCAATCACGTGAAATCGTTCCACCGTCGCATTCTATTGCCAGAGCAAAGGCGGCATGCAACGTAGCTATATGTATGCCATATATGTATATATATACACATATATGTATGTGTATATATACATATATATATATATATATATACACATATATGTATGTGTATATATACATATATATATATATATATATATATATACACATATATGTATGTGTATATATATATATATATATATATATATATATATATATATATATATATATATATATATATATATATACACATATATGTATGTGTATATATATATATATATATATACATATTGCGTAGGACCAATCGGTAGATAGCAATTTTATGGTGCAACTTCCGTTATGCCGTTGACTATTAATTTTACTCATTAATCTTAGTACTCTTTGTACCATGAATATTTGTTTAAAATAATTCAATAATATTTGCACGATCTGTCTATAAGTTAGGGTGGCGATAATGGCTGGCGGAAGCAACAAGACATGTTTGTTTTTATCTTGCCAACCAATGACATGAGAGTCCTTCATTGACTGGTAAGGTAAAAACGAAAACTATAAATGCTCCTGCAGCCGCTTATGTGCGAGTGTTTGCGTAACGCGCGGGTCAAGAGGAGCATAGAAGCAAATCCATATCGGGTCGCTTTAATTTGTAATGTATTAAGAAATTTGTAAATCGTAATGGCATACTCACAAAGCCAATATTCCTGTGCATATAGGGCCGAAACAATTTCTATAATATATACGCAGACAGGGTGTATAGATAAGTTCTAGCTACACTAGAAGGGGTTCTAGCTAGACTTGAAGGGGGTTGTAGAACTTGTAAACATTCGCATTTTTATGAAAAACACCTCTCTGCTTCGTCTAAACGCTACCTCTGGAGATTGGTGAAATGGCCGATGCCGATGCTTATTTTGATCAATTCTACGACCCCCTAAAGTGTTTACAAACTGACATATACACTCGTATATGGCAAAAAATAAATGTTTGCTGCTTGATTACAATTGAGTGCAGAAATATGCAAAGCGCACTTGGACAGCTCAACAAGCTTTAGTGGCTTTAATCATTCGGACGCATATGTCTATACTGATTTATGTATATTTTTTAGCAGTATATAAATCCGCAACGAGGAGCATGACTACTTTGTTATAATTCGGTGGAAGCTAACATGTTTGTATGATTGTATGATGCGCACAGTCTATAAACAGAACGACGGGGCTAGCTGACACGTAATCAACCAACGTGTAATTCATGCATTTTTATGCGGATAAATGACTACGACAATCGGGCCAAATTTCGGCTAGTTAAAAAAATGCTCTGTAATTAATGCCTTCTATTTTTGTGTTTTTATAGCGGACCGATTGGCATTAAATCCCATTACTACTACTACAACAACTACTATCTCCACTACCCCCACCACAATGCTTATTTGTGCGGCTTCTGGACGAGGAAACGAAAGGAAACGGTGCATTACTGAAGAACGCAAATGAACGACTACGGAACTTTGGGATTAGAACGAAGAAAGCGCATAATACCAAAGAGTAGATCATAATTCTACAATCAACATTTACAGCCAGCCGTCTCAAATGGACGCACCAAAAAATACCGGCAAGACGCAATAAAGAGGAGATGAATCAATGGTCGGAAGTCCGTTGGTGGTATATATATATATATAACGTTCCGACAACCACACTTCAGACGCTCGTAATAGGATAAGATCGTTGCCTGTGGTACGATAGCGCTTAATTGCATCTACCATGCTCAGCCTACTGGCCGATCTGCTTCCTTGACACGGTTGCCAAGGCCGTAGAGTTAATACTTGCGGGCAGACTCAACAACGCAATCGAGAAAAAACAAATCTCTCGCTCTCAGAGGACGAGATTACGGAGCCCCAGTGCGGGCTCCGTAAAGGGAAGTGAACGCTCCAGTCCATCAGCACGATACTCGTCTGGAAAAGGCCAAAGAGAAAAGACAGAAGTGCCCCGTAGCACACAATATTTGCCTTCTGATGTTACTGGATGTAAGAAATGCGATTAACAGCGCAAACTGGCGGGTAATTCTGTATGCGGTAGAGAAAAAGATACTAACAGTTCGGCGTCTGATAGTTTCGTACCTGGCCAAACAAAGTGTGAGTTACGACGGCAAGAAGTACGCGATGACTGCAGGTGTAAAAACCAGGTTCCGTGCTAGGATCTACGCTGTAGAACTTAGCGCGCGACAGTGTGCCAGAGATAAGCAAATCTCGCCGGCTTTAGTTCGTCGCTTATGCCGACGACTTGACAATCTTAGTCACCGCAAGAGTCGCGGAGCTGTTGGAAGACCGAGAAAACGATGCCTTGGAGGCGTTCAATCGGTGAATAAAGTCGAGAGTCCCACCACCTAATGTGAGCACCAGAAAAGGGCAGGGCGCTCTTGCTCATTGGAAGAAAGCACTGCCGGGAATTCGGTACCTATGTGGACGGCCACATGATTCGGATAAGCAGGCAGGTCAAAAATGGGGTGTAATGCTTGATAGAAACTTGGGCTGTACAGCCCACATTGATTATGTAACGGCTAAAACGCATTAAGTGGCAAGCAAGCTGACCAGGCTAATTAATGCCAAGAACAAAGAGACCCTTGGAGAAAACGCGTCGTCTGCTAGCGTCAGTCGCTGACTCAATCCTGCTTTACGGGTCATCTGTGTGGGGACCAGCTGCACTCAAAATCAAGCGGAACAAGAAAAAGCGAAGCAAAGTGCAGAGTGTGCTGCGCATTGGTGACCACAGAGTCACCGGAGCGTACAGGACGGTATTCGCAGACGCTGTGCTGGTAATTGCCCCATGATACCTTGGCCAAAATGGAGGAGCCTGTACTCTTATACCGGGACCAGGCTCTTAGAAGAGCGATGAAACAAGACTCTGGAAAGCTGGGAGGCTGTATGGACGGGAGCAAAACGAGAGACACCAGAGTCATGAAAGAGGTCAATAGTCGCAGATCTTATGATGTGGTACCGATGCGAGTACGTGGAAACTATGTACTACCTGGCCCATATTCTCAGCAGTCATGGCAGTTTCAAAACCCATGACGTGAAGATCGCGAATACGGTGGTAGACATATGTGTCTTGTGCGACGTCGGCGAGACCGATGACGTAGATCAAACGCATTTCGCGTGAAGAGCTCTTGATATCACTAGGCGACCTAGACGTGCAGAGGAGTACAACAAGTACGATTTACTTTCAGAAATATTCTCTCCTCAAAAAAAACTAAGTCGCCGGCTCTGATTTTGTGGAGATCGTTATGAGAGCGAAGCCAACTATAATGGAAGAGGGGCGGAAACGCCTGAAGCGTCGCCAGAGGACTGAAGACTGCACGCACTGAAGTAATACCACAAATATCTCGATTATGTAGGTTAGAGGACCACCAGGCTTTTAGTGGGCTTGAGGAACCCACACTATCCATACCAAAAAAATATGCATTTTTTGTTCCTGGCTCCCTGTTAAAAATGCATCTGCCTTTATCGCGTTCTCGTTGCTGGATTTATATATACTTTCTCCAGCAGAGATATGTAGCAGTAGGGCAATGACAACCGCGTCCAACAAATACAACCAGCAAGGCCGAGGCTCGAACTAGCGATTGTCTATTAATCATGGTTGCCACGGGAGCGTCCCACTGGTGCGTTAGCCACCTAAGCCATTGTCGCTATATATATATATATATATATATATAAACGTGACGGTGTGAAGAAAACGGGCTGTGGCTCGGGTACTATAATCAGTCATGGGTTCGAGCTCAATAAGCCGCTTTCGGCGTTCCCTGCTCGACCATGTAATTCCTAATAAATAAGCAGAGTCTGTTTCTCATTGACCATTCACACTCGTGCAACCTTGCATACGTATATATGTGCTCCGCCATTGTTGACTTATGTTTTATTTTTCGACGCGTACAACTCCGATTACCTACAGAGCCGATTGCGATTCTGCTAGACAAAAATCTTAAATGTCTTGAGGAGACGAGAAACAACTTCAAACACACTGTCTTATCGTTACCAGCGTATTTACATAATCCATATTTACTGATATATTCTAATATGTGTACTTACCTACTTAAATAGGTTTCAACGCATATAATTCACACGAGTTTACTACGGAGCTAAGTCATGTAAATTTAAGAAATCTAGCGTAAGGAACTTAGCTGCGCTAAACTTTAATAAAAATAAATCACAAATAAGCAATATCAATCACTGAAAGCAAACGCAAGCGGGAATCAAGCAGAGAATGCTAAACTTGAACTGACCGTTCCTGTTGTAACAGTATTATCGAAAGCAAATTGATGCTGGCCGTTCAAAGTGGCCTATTGGGTCAAGGCTCGCTTTTGACCTGCCATATAGTTCGAACTCGTACATTGATAATGTCATTTCTTTCAGCTTGAATTATTAAGCATGACGTACTGATCAATTTAGTGGCGCTTGGGGTTTCGGTTCACGGGGGTCTAGCATCATTTGATACACATGAGTAAAAATAATCCAGCGTAGGGTTGTAAAGTAAACACCCAAAACTAAAGCACTCATAGCTTATCATCCCCTCCCGACCTAGCTCATAAAGTTATCGACGAGCTGTTTTCCCCTTCCATCAGTTAACTTACGCTCGACGCCGAAGAGCTAGACTGCTTTTCCATCACGCTGTATGAAGTGAGAAAGGTCATCAAGAAAGTTTGGCCGCGAAAAGCAACGAACGCTAATGGTATCCCAGGACGAGCTGTTAAAATGCTAGTCTAAAACCACCTTATCATTTTTGTGAAAATTATGAAGGTCATGCTACGGCCGGACACTTTCCTTAACTGCTGGAAGAAGGGCTATTTAGTCCTCATTTCTAAAACCGGATCCTAGCCAACGAAATCCTACCTAATCTTTTCAAGGCGGTCGAAAATTTAATTATATACGACTGAGGAAGTAACTGAAGAAAAAAGCGATCTTGGAGAACTACATGGCTTTTGTTCAGGCTACTCAACATAGTCACAGTTCAAAGTTTTTTCATCTCAGAAAAGTACTCGTTCGAAACCAGAAAAGTATTCGTGACAAAATCGAACTGCCTGACAATCCTACTTGACATCACAAATGCCTTCAAATCGATTTCCTGAGACCCCATACCTTTTTTATTTTAAAATGTCTTTAAGGAGTCTGTTGAGATATCTAAGGTTTATCCAATAGTTCTTGTGACCGCTGACTCGCTGTGGTGTTGTTTATTATCGATTCTTAATGCTCGAATAAAATTCGATCAAAAACGGGGATTAAAGAGCGACATCCTTGTGAGTGTCAATTATGATTGACGCTCTCGCCCCCTAGACCACGACGTTCCTACGATGATCTGGCGATTGTGATTGCGTCGAGTGATGGTAATCTTTCTGAACAGACAGAAACGGCTCCGCAGCTTAACCTGGAACTGGAGATGCATAACATTGTTCTCTCCAGTGCAGCAAAATACCTGAGGATATTCCTAGATACCGGCGGCCTGACAGGCAACCCACGTGTACACCACGTAACTGCTAAGACTATCGACGCGACAAACAAAAGATAGGCGGACCCCCAGGCGGGCCACCTTAGTTTCTGGGCTAGCTCTATGATTTCGGATACACAAGGGAGTAGTTACACAAGCGTGATGGATCACGTTCCTGACCCAATTCCTTATGGGGCACGGTGTTTAGTGGGTTTTATGCCAACAATATCGGCCATCATCATCATCGAGTTCCACGCTACGCGTCCCGGGAATGTGTAGAGGTATTTTTTTTCTTCTAGTAATAGTAGTAGTAGTAACAGGGAAAGAAGAATTGCACCCGGTAGGTAAGCAATACAATAGCCCCATGCAACACAGTTTAAGAAAAATACAACAGTGACAGAGTGATAGAGAGAGAGATAAATAAAGTTCAAAGATATGAAGAATGTGTCTTTCGTGAAGAAAGCGGGGTTGCTTGCAGGGGTGCTCGTTCTTCACGTTTGCTTTTACGAGCAAACCTGCTTAGCCCGGGGGAGGCGAAGGGATGTCGATGATAGGGTTGGTGGTCCTATCGTTGTTGTTGTTGTTGATGTTGTTGTTATCGCTGTTGTTGTTGCAGCTACTATCGTTGGTTTTTAACACTGTACTCGTGGGAGAGGTGTATTCATGACGGCCCATTCGGAGAAGCGAGAATTCACTCGAATGACGCCGACGACAGCTATGACCAACAGCCGTGCAAATGGACGGACGGACGGACGAACGGACAGACGGAAAAGCACCCAGAAAGAGAAGGAAGAAGAGAATGAAGAGCTCACGGAACAGAGGCTCACGGCGCGTCATAACCGGACAACAGAACAACGAAGAAGACGGCACATTGTTGTCCAAGGCGTCGTTCGCATCGCATACCCTAATGCCCCTTGACTGTAGGAGCACTGCTGTTGTACTTTTCGATCGCATTGCTGTGTTTGTTGCTGTTATTGTTGCTGATCCTGCTGCGGCTCTTCTCTTCTTCTGCAATAGCTGTCGTTGTTGTCGCTGAAATGTGGGTCAGCTAGAAAAATCATAAATGTGATTGCGGGAATCGAATACTGTTGCTGCTACACGGCGCGCCAGCACGTAAGGATGAAGATCGACGTGGGTTCGATCGTATTCCTATTTTATTAGAAGTCGAATTTAGTTGTTAGGTCACGTGGTCTTTGCAGTGGCAACAACTCGAAGGCTGAAGGCACGCCGGCTGTAATAACAAGAGCAATAGCAACAACACAAAATAACAACCACAACAACAACAACAAACGTCACAAAGCAATTGAACAACAACGATGCCGGTAGTGACAGGCGATGAACCGCGAACAATAAAAGAAGCGACAATGACATGAAAAACAACATGATTTCAATAACAACAAGTATAAACAAAAGAAACACTTCCGGCAAAGTTGAGCATAACCGGTAGCCAAAACAACAACACTAATGTGAGCAGCAAGGACATTAACAACAACAACATAAACAGCAACAAAAATAGTAATTAACCAACCATGGCAGCAGCAGCAACAATCACGGTGAACAGTAAATATTGGCCACAATAATAACGAGAGAAACCATTTCCAGTTTAGAGCTACAGTGATCGGAACGCCGATTTCAACATCAGCAACAATAGCGACAAATAATCAGAACAAACGTACAAGGAAATGCTAACACACGTTGAAACCTAACAAATTTCTTAACTGAAATATATTAATGACAAATATTAAATGATAGTATTAGCAATGTGCTCGAAAATGCTGCGTTTGCCGAAATTTTGGGTCTAGTGACAGCAGGCTGAATAAAATGGCCGGCAAATTTGTTGATTTGAGAAATTTACAAATAAATCGAAGCACACCTACATTTATATATATATATATATATTGGGTTAGACAACCAATTACCACACGTTCGCGCGGAGACAGATGTCCACTCGAAAGTGCTAACATAGCGAAGTTATATAAATAAATGCTGTTATATATATATATATATATATATATATATATAAATATATATATATATACATATATATATATAGCAGTCGGCCGCTTACTGGAGCAACTATCATCCGTCGGGTGTGTCTTTCGGGAGAGATGCCGCAGCCCTGCCGAAATCAATTTCCTAACAGTCCCTCGACGGTGTCAGAACCAAGATCATGTTCAGGCGGCTGTTGCTGACGACCGACACGTTCGCGGGTGAGGCAAGCTAAAAGCGGCCTTTGTCAGGTCAAGCGGAGCTTGGTTGCAAGCGCCGTCCGTTCGCCGCAGCTGGCCACCCAATTGCTGGACAATGAGTCACTCCGCATCCCGCTCCCGCCCGGTTTGCGGCTCGAAACGCCAATATGCAGCCCCGACGCTGCGCGCTCTGCCACGCGGTAGGAGGTGATTCCTAGCGGTGAACCCACCACCGTTCAACTGCCGTAAAAACTCAGCCAGGCTTACAAGGCGTCGTATTTCGTCATTAACGACGTCATGTCATTCATTCATTGAGCGCCGCAGTCGACCAAAATTCTCGCTCATAAGCAGCCTCTGCGTATGGCTGTTGATAGCCAGTCAAATGCGGCTCGATGTAAACCCTGGTACGTGGATGCATGCTTTGCATGAGACGCTGCAATCTGTCTGGGACACGCTGGCCGCGTCATTCCAGGAACGTGCAGAGCAGAGTAGTCAGAAAGAGAGCCAAAAACAAAGCTTATAGTCTGCACCAGATGCTGGGGCCTTGGTATTATACATATGTAGTTTAAGCAGTGGTCATCAAAGCGAATAAACTAGCGCTACGATGCCTAAAGATTTGGGCACGAAGATTCTGGCCGTGCCAAAGAACAAGCGTTCAGGCTCATTCATACTAAAGCAACAAAGGCTAGGTATCGAGGTTCAGTGTGGAAACGCGGCAGTTGCCACTAGGTCGCTGCCGCCGATGCACAGTCTCCTGGGGCCGTGATAATTGAAATTTACGCTGTGGTACTAAAGTACGTTTAAAGTGAAAAAACGCCTGGGCTATCATCATCGACCCTGTGTGTATATATATATAGATATAAATATAGATATATGTGTCGGGACGGGAGTAAACCCAACACGCTAACTAGGTTGGTTGATAGCTACTCTCATGGCCACCAGATAATCGACGGGCTCCGGTCATCTGTATTCCTATAAATTCATACCCTCGTTTCTGGGATGGTTTTTCTTCACAATGCGGTTGTTGCACACTTGAGCTGTAGCCAAACAACAAAGCTAGTCAATGCGGACACGCCGTCATCAGTGCCATATATCGGGCGATCTTCACGGGCGAAATCTTTTCCTATGCATCTGGGCGTATATATATATATATATATATATATATATATATACTCGCATTTGTATAGAGATGTATGTCGATATGCATGGCTAGGTATGTATATGTGTGTGTGTGTGTCTGCCCGTGTTTGTTCGCTAACAGCGCCCTTGCGTGAGCCCAGCCCAGATATCTGCGCTTGTATGCAGACTAGTCATATTCCGCCAGACGAAGGCAGCGATAACTGTCAACAAACCACTTAGAAAAGTAAGTAGGCTTTTACCTTGAGTCAAGTCGATCTGCTGATCTTCTGGGTCGGCCGTACACTCGGCTCGTAAAAGGCAAGATTAAAATCAAAACAAAAACAATTGCCCTACTGAATTTGTAATGAGAGGTCACGTATGCATAATCAAGATGTTTAGGCAAAGGCATATATATATATATATGTGTGCGGCATTGGAATTTGCTCTGCAACTTTTCTAGTTGGCAGCTTCTGCCAACGAGTAAATGTTCTAGAGCAAAACCATATACCCAAGGTAAATGAAATGCATATAGCCTTTCATCATCACAATTGCTATCGTGTTATCCATCGTGTGTGTGGCTAGTTGTCATTGACATACATATATATATATATATATATATATATATATATTTATTATTCTTAGGGTTAAGGGAAACATATATATATATATATATATATATGCCACTCATTCAGGAAGGCTACGCAACTTATTGAAATGAGCATGCCTTCCCAAAGTAATGATAGAGCAGAAAGACTGAGTATACCGGTGAGTTTCCGTGTTCAAAAGAAAATTTCCGTCCGGAAGACATCTAACGTTTGCAGTCGCTATAAATATCTTCTCAAAATCGAGATCCTGCGAGTCTCAGTTTTTCCAGCGTCCACGTTTAATAAACTAAGATTTTGCCATTACGCTCATCAACACAAGCACGTGCATTTTATGGGCATAATTGGGCCCTAAATTGATAGTGGTCCGATCCTGATATAATTACCGTAAGTCGTTCCTATGTCAAATTATCATACAGTCACACGTTAACAGAGTAGGACGTTACCGGCCGCCAGGATGCAAATCCGAGCCCTACACTAATTGCTGATAGCTGCCAGAGACGCATGTATCATGCACACCCGAAACTTCCCATAAAAAGTTCCGTACGCTAGCATTAGCCTTACGGAATAATTCAGTCATGTTCATCGCAGAATATATTTATATATATATATATATATATATATATATATATATATATATATATATATATATATATATATATATTTATATATATATATATATATATATATATATATACATATATATATATATATATATATATGTATATATTAAATAAGCCCCACCATTGCACATTTGTATTTATGGGGGTCCGTCTATGAAGCAAAACGAAAAACAGTTCCGTGGACGTTAAATCTTGGCTGAAAGTCAGCCCGAAAATTGTTTTATATATATATATATATATATATATATATATATTAAAATAATACTGGCTGCCCTTCAGCCACTTCCCCTCCCTGCCAGCATGAGACTCAAGGGAATTCGACCTCGGAGGCGCCTTACGGGGGTCTTCAATTATATCAGATATCGAACTAAAACAATCTCCATAAAAGTGTAAAAATCACACACTTTTTCCAAATTGTGTGTGATTTATGAGCGCGATCGCAACTGAAACTTGAATATGGAAGCTCCAAAATTCGACATAACAGGATTTCGATGTTTGCAAAGTTATTCAATATGACTAGTTTTCTCTCGCTAACCAAAGTTGAATGTCTTGTAGATTTATACGTAAATTTTGTTTTTTCTACGGAACAACTAGATCTCCCGCACATTCTTAGCCTATATCCTAGCGTCAACAAATTTAGCAGTCTGAGCGTTCATATATATATATATATATATATATATATATATATATATATATACTCTACGTAAAAAAGTAATTAAGAAGTTGCTTAAGAAAAACGATGCAAAAATACTTGGCAAACCATGCGATAGCAAAGGGCTTAAAGCGTGTATAAACTAGTAAGAGCTCTGACTCGATCAGGACTACTAATATTAGATCGATAATAATATAGAAATAGACCAAACAATGTTGCAATGTCTTGTACGGACACAACAGTTGCGTGTACGCACTTGTATCAGTGTATATATATATGTCTATGATTAATCGACAACAAATAATTAATTGGCTTTAACAGTCGATATACATATACAGTCGTACTGCCTCTGCTACGATTACTTGTATTCACTTTCAAACTACTTGATCGCTATATATATATATATATATATATATAACAACTGTCAAATTACAACCCACCTCAAATGTGACAAAACACGTTTGCATGTGTAGCAAACCACGTTGTGCAACATAAGTACGCGATCTCAAATGTGGGCATCATGAACAACGACATTAAAATAAGTACTTAAAACTCGACATCGAGTCATTGGAGCCTCGACAAAACAGTTCGCTTTCAGAAAACGTTTACCTTCATAAACACACACATATATATATATATATATATATATATATATATAATGAAGAAGAAAGACGGCTCGTTCAGACCTATCGCTTGTTCTTCAGTACTACGTAGGGTCGCGGCAAAATTGGCAGTGAGGGATTCTAGGGGTACTATTAACCTAGCAATTGGACCGCACCAGCTGGGTTTCTCCACCAAGGGAGATGCTGAAATAATGATTCACGCTACCAGGGCTTTTATTGATTCTCGGCTCGATCCATCCGTGCTAGTCAAACTTGACTTTAAAAACGCGTTCAACACCGTCAGGAGGGATCACTTGTTGAAGGTGGTTGGAGATGAGACCCCTGCCATTTATCACCAAGTAAAATTGGCCTACGGCGATCCATCGCACTTGGTCTTGCCCTCGGCACTGCTCACTTCAACTGTAGGGGTTCAACAGGGAGATCCCCTTGCGCCCCCTCTGTTTTGTCTTGCCGTTAAGGACTTGGTTAACTCAATCAAAAGTCCTCTAAATCTTTGGTACTTGGACGACGGGGTAATTGGATGTAACATCAGTACGGTCTGTAAAGACTTAAAGAAGATACTTAGTTTCTCCACTTGCAGCGGTTTGGAGCTGAACCCAATCAAGTGTGAGGTTCACATAATCGGCTCAGGTACAGCTGCAATCTCCGCTATACAGAACCTACTTCCAGGTTGCCGCGTAACAGGCGACGACCTGGATCTTCTTGGCTGTTCTCTCGCCCTGTTCTCTCGCCACCTTGGACCGACAATCGAACGTGGGATGGAAAAACTGGAGGTTGGTTTTAATCGTCTTCCCCAGCTGGGCGCCCATCGGGGGTTATACCTCCTGCGTTCATGCTTCTCTGCGTCGAGGCTGAACTACCTGTTCAGGGGAATCAACAGTTCAGCCTTCTCGGCCCAGTTGGAGGAAATTAACTCGAAGATGGGCTTTGCGTTGGAATCTATACTCAACCTGCGGCTGCGAGACGATTCCCTAGTTCAGGCCTTCTTACCGGTTGCCAGAGGCGGACTGGGCCTGCCTGAAGCTGTTTCTCTTTCAGTCGCAGCACACATCGCCTCTTTACATTCGGCGACTAGTGGTGTCGAGTCTATCCTGGACACCCGGGCGATTGCAAACTTCCAGGCCACGCGTGAACAGACTCACGATGACGCCATCGCATTCTGCGGGTCTCTACCGGAGACTCCTTCTCTTCAGCGCGCGTGGTCAGAACTGGCAAACGACGGCCGATGGAACGGCCTGTGGGACCGAACAACTACGGCCGCTAGCAAAGCGAGGTTACAGGCAGTTTCGTCGCCCGGTGCAGGTGCATGGCTACACGCTCTCCCGAGCCCTCAGCTGGGTACCCTGCTCGACGATGAGTCTACACGAATACTAGTCAGGTTGAGGTTAGGAGTTGAGCTAGTCTCCCCACACCGGTGCAGATGCGGTGACGAGGTCGACTCGCTAGGTCACCATGGACTCTCCTGTCTCCAGAGTTCAGGCAGAATCGCACGCCACTCGGCGTTGAACGAGACATTTAGCAGAGGGCTTCGATCGGCAGACTACCCATGCATTTTGGAGCCGTCTGGCTTAGTCAGAGACGATGGAAGGAGACCTGATGGAATGACCCTGACTCCCTTCGAGCGGGGCCAAATGCTGGTGTAGGACGCGACCGTAACCGACTCTTTAGCCCCCTCAATGGTCGGTACGGGCGCAGCCCGCCCTGGACACGCGGTAGCCCTAGCGGAAGCAGCCAAGTGCAGAAAATATTCAAGCATCAGTTATCCACACTTGTTCTCACCGCTTGCATTCGAGACATTGGGGGGGCCTGGGTCGCTCACGACGAAACTGCTCAAGGATGTCGGGAAAAGATTGGCGCTCGCTACAGGAGACAAGAGGGCGGGCGAGTATTTACTGCAACATCTGTCATTAGATGTTCAGAGGGGGAATGCCGCTTCGGTGAGAGGTACCATGGCTCTGTGGACCAGCCCAGGCCTGGACCTAGTGCCTTGAGGGACCTTGACATTTGCCCCAGCGGGCTGTGCACACGTTCTCACATCACAAATGCATATTTTGCTACACTTAAATAAATGATGATATATGTATGTGTATATATATATATATATATATATATATATATATTAGGTCAATGTGAAAAACTACCTGCAGCCACTGTAGATGGGGTTCAACACTGATAATGGGGCAGAAATAATTGTTTACACAGCTCTCACCTTTTTCGTAAACAACGAGAAATGTTGCCTCTTAAAATTAGATTAGAAATGCTTGTAACCTCAACAAACGGGGGCACCTCTTGACGGAGGTTTCCGATGGCATTCAATGTTGCACCAGGCGTATAGCAGGCCGGCTCCGCTGATGTTCGGTGAGACTGGAATTACGTCATTAGCCGGTTGTCAGCAAGGGACGTAGCGGCTTCTCTTGCGTTTAGCCTGCTTCTGCATCAGTACGTCAAGCAGGTGACATTCAGGGTCCCTCTGTTCTACCTCGACAATGGGACCCTTCTTGACAACGATTCTTCGGTGTTACTCAGAGACATCAAAAGTCTCAGGGCGTTCGCGCTATGAATCGGGCTACAGCTCAACCCCTTTAAATGCGAGCTATTTTTACAGGGTCTCGAAGACGAAGAAAGACAGCAGTTGAACGCAGAATACAACAGCAAGCTCCTAAGTACCCTTGTAAAAGCAGGTGTGAACTGGACCTGTTGGATACGGCGGTATTCCCCGACATGGTTGGCCCGGTCCTGGCCGAGAAGGGAGAACAACTCTTCCGGCTTTACCAGCGGCTGGGTCATCTCGGGAGACACCAAGTCTACGTTCTGCTCCGGCACGCAATAGAAGTGCAAAACGTCTTGTACGAACTTTGGACATTACATGTTTTCCTTCTACCATCAGAAACTTCAGACCTCGGCGACCAGGTGAGAAGAGCCTTGAAAAACATCCTTAATCTGACGCTCAAGAACGAGGAACAGATCACTCGGCGGTGGTAGAAAGGGTGGTACCAAATCGCCATTCAGGCTATCCGCTTAAGTCTTTTGTCGGCCTGCGAGTTAGATGTAGATGATATTAGACTGAAAGCGGTCTCATCCGGCTGTACACTGTACAGATTTGACTAATAATAATATCGATAACCACAGACGGCAATGTGAAAATACCGTTACAATGACAGTAATCATAACAACGCTAATTACTGGCAACTTGAACGCTTGACGAACTCTTGAGTTGGCGTCTGTAGTGGTACTGTTGCAGAAAGCGAGAACTTCTGCCAGTCATGTTTGCCTGTATTAGTATGGCTAAATCGCTCGATATATGTCTGGCTAGTCGATTCGTGGAGAGCATAGCTAGAAAGAGAAGCCTAACTTACCAATTCCGACCACACACATATATATATATATATATATATATATATATATATATATATATATATATATATATTAAAGAAAGAAAAATATATATATATATATATATATATATATTTATATGTATATATAAATATCTGAATACAAGGCATTTTTCATTATTTTCTGATCATTATTATAACTATTATGAAAAACAGACGTTTCACTCTATTCATCAAACATCCCGCACCTACTGAGGAAATCGTCACGTTAGCGTCTCCGCCCACTCATCAACGCCACCAGCGTTCGGCACTTCTCACGCCTACGCATTGTTGCTGTTGTTGTTGATGATGATGATGTTGTTGCAGCTGTTGGTGTTGCTGTTGTTGTTTTCCTTGTTGTTGTTGTTGTTGTTGTTGATGATGTTGTTTTTGCTATTGTTGCAGCTGTTGTTGTTGCTGTTGTTTTTGTTGTTGTTGTTGTTGTTGTTGTCGATGATGGTGTTGTTGTTGGTGCTGTCGTCGTTGTAGTCGCTACCGTTGTCGGCATTATACCGACGGCCGTCGTTTTCTTCTAGGCGCGCTAGCCGGGCACTGCCAGCGAACGTACAAACGCAAAGCTCGCTGATTTGCCGCCGCATTCAGAATAATTTCTAAATACGCCATACGTTTCACTCCGTTTCATAGATACAGAATTCGCCGCGCCGTGCCGCGAACTCGCGGCGGAGCCAACAGCCGAGCAGAGCCAAGCAGAGCGGATCGAACACACGAATGGTGACGGTGTCTATCTACCATCACCATTATTATTATTACTATTAAACTTCAATCGTTCATTACGACCGTCGTAAGGCGGGTACCGGCCGCATCAGCAGCAACAACAGAAGCAACGGTCTATTGTCGCAGCGGATCACCAGGCCGCTGCTATTCGGTAGCAGCTTGGCTGGGACACCCGGACTTTGCCGCTAACTTTGTCGCCGCTACACAGGCTCCTGCCGCCGTCTCTGCTGTTGCTACTGCTGCTGCTGTGATGGCGACGGCGACGCGCCGGCTACGACAGTAGGGGGGCGCCTACGATGGAGAGCCCAATTTTTCGAAGGTCCTTGCGGTTGCGCCTTTGTTTGGCCGCGCGCGACTAATATCTCATTCACAAACCGACACAGCCACCCACACACACACGCAAGCCCGATGCCCCTCACACACACTCACTCACTCACACAAAGCCTGATCGGCGTGCTACCTGCCATTCAGCTACTGCCACTACGACAATTACTACGACTACCATTGGTCTATGAGAGACTACTGCCTCGCTTCGGCCGTTACGGAGTGTGTCTCTGAAGTGTGAAATACGTATATACACGTGTATATATATAAATATATATATATATATATATATATATGTAGACGTATGTGTAAAAGGAAAAACATAGATATGTGTGAAAAATCAGTATAGGCATATAATATGGGTGTGATACAATAGATATATATATATATATATATATATATATGTATACGCAAGGAACAGCACAAGATAACAGCTGATGACTTACAATCAGTAGTGTGAAGCGCGGACTTTTCTGGAAACTGAACTGCCTTGTGCCCAAAATACTGATAATCCTTTGTCTGCCCGCGGAATTACTCTTATAACGGTTGTTGCTTATGTATGTATATATATATATATATATATATATATATATATATATATATATATATATATATATATAGGACGCAGATATTTAGATCCATTGATAGTTTGTATATCGTATATATTTTTTTGTGCTAGCCTTTCTCATAAACTAACTCGTTCGTTCACTGTTTAGAAAAGTTTCGATGTTTAAACATTCTGATGATGATAACACTGAGAGTGTTAATATTAAGAAGGTCATCCAGGTTAACTTAATGAAGTGAACCTTAGCCGCGCCACTAATAGTCGCCGGCTTGGTGTTTGTATTCGATCCAACCAAATTGCCATATGGCTATAACAAATTAGAAACACACCTTTGTGTCATTAAGCTCGTGTTTCCTATCTAGGGTCAACAAATCGGATTACTTGGTATTGCATGTGTTACTATGGTTGTCGTTGTTGATGAAAATATTCATTAACAATATGTATGTGTTCTAATAACTGTTGGAGACTACAAGTTTGAACAACTTTGAATAAGTGCGCCATTGGCGCAACGGTGAACACACGACGTGGGCACACGCGCGTGCGTCAACATTATGGCCATGACAGTGTAGGCGTTTTGTGTTCCTCACTGTGTGTAGAAGCAATTTTGCTTCCATCGTTGACACTATGGGGTTGATTTTAAGGAGCAACTAAAGGAGATACCATATAGTCTCTCTACAATTGCTTATCGAGAACTATATGCATATATATATATATATATATATATATATATATATATATATATATATTTATATATATACATATGTACATGCTTTCAACATTCGACCTAGAACACACTGCACAAGCCTGCCTTCCAGAGACTAACATGATATCACCCCGGTAGTATAACGGTGTCTAACCAGGTTGGGCTTGCGAGGGGGCGGGTCACACATACCTCTCATTGTAATTGGCCCGATGCGGGTGCTTTTAGATGTCGGAATACATTGTGCTTATGGGCGGCAATTCGTCGAATATCGTGCAATAGCAGCAGCAGCAACGGCAACAAGAAAAACAACAACAATGACAGCAACAACAAAGACAACAACAATAACAACAACAATTACAACAACGACAATGACAATGGACCTGAGCCAGAATAGACATTTAAGGAATCTATAGCGAACCAGCATTGCTACGACTGCAGAGTCTACAACACGAAAGGCACGTCGAAGGCCGCGCGTCGTCGAAGGCGCTCAGTTGTCGTCTGGCGGCGGTATGTATCTCTGAATTAAATCGTTTAGATTGATCAGACATTCGCACAAATTGAAGCATATATTCAATCGTACAGCATCGAGCGTCGAACGAGGCGGGCGTTCTAGCGCAGCACGTCGGCCAGTCGTCAACTGCTGGTTACGTACGATAGCACGCCACGAAACGACAAACTAATATATGTAGGGGCAAAACGCACGTAAATACGCCAAACTAACAATCATAATCGTGTATCACAATTTTTTTCCTTTCATGTCGGACAATAATATCGCTCCGTAGCGACGCGCGCCAACCAGAACAATATCGAATTTCGCACTTGCGAGAAACGACCGCCTCGGTTTATAAATGGCGTCGGCAGCAACAACAACGATAACAACAACAATAAAACAACAACAAAACAAAACAACAACAACAACAACAACAACGATATAGGTCTAACCAGAGTACAACAACGACAACAACAACAACAACGGACACAGTCCGGTCCAACAGTAACACCAGCAACAATAGGGGCGATAACAAAAATGAGAGTCAGTCATGACGATACTGTTTGCAAGGAGTAGCAACAATACAAACGGCAACAGCAGCAGCAGCAGTAATCAAACAAAACAAACAATACGTAGGCCGTTTTTATGTGCTGTTCTGCTGGTAACATTGAGTCTTATCATGGCGTGGGTACTGATAAGTTTATGAAGGACCTCCTGAAAGAGAACTAGTAGTAATAGAGAAATGACCCCTGACGCGATTCACAGCTTTTAAGACAGTCCGACGCTGTCTGTGGAGCAAACGCGGCTTCAATTATGGGCGCCCGAGCTGAACTGACACCAGATTATGAAACTCTAGCAGACGACGTCCATGCTTCAAAAACGTTTTAACTGATAAACAATTACAGTGGATATGTGCTCATATTATTCTATATATATTATATATATATATATATATATATATATATATATATATATATATATATATATATATATATATATATATATATATATATATATACATATATATATATATATACATATATGTATATATATATATATATATATAAATTGATTATTTACTCGTGCCCGGTTGTACTGTAAACCTAACATGTGACGACACTAAAGATGCGGTGTGAATAGAGTGGTAAAACGTTTGAACCTAGACTTTTGCCTCCGACAAACGGTTCTAATTAGAGATTCAACAGTTGCGTGCTTAAACGCTAGTCATGCAAAGAACACCTGCTGTCTGCACACGTGACACATATGTGAGCGAGCATAACGCAACCAATCAATTGGGATTTGAGCTTATTATCACACTGTCGACTGTTGCCCTCTGCTCGTAGGTTAAATTGTGATTAAAATAGGTTTCTAACAATTTTAGCAAATATATATATATATATATATATGATTCTGTAACATTTTTTGTTTGTGTGGCACGGAATGGAAACTATGACCGATGACGCTGCCATTAGGAGTCGTGGGCTCGAACCCCGGCGCGGCACATAGCGCGTCAGAACTATCTTACTTACGGACTTACGGCAGATGTAGGTTTAAAGTATAATGAGTAAATTCACGTATACACACTGATTCACTCACACCATTAATGGTCGGTTACGGAGTGGTCAAAGCGAGCCATGTCGTCTCACCGGCCAAAAGAAGGATAATGATGATGAGCAAATACGCTGCCTTAGTCGAATTACACAAATTTGGCCTAGTGGTCTTCGAAACACTGGGCGCTCCAGGTCCTTTGACGGAACGACTGTTGACGAAGCTAGGGGAAAGGCTGAGCACACTGACGGAGGTCAAAAGGGCCGCTCGGTCCCTTCGTCAGAGGCTCTCTAACGATGTGCGACGGGGTAATGCAATTTCCGCGTTGTGCTCGCTGGCAAACAGGACTTAATTTAGGTTAAATGTGAACATGTTCGCCAGGACACAATTGTTATGTTCGAAGATAGGTTCGAAAGTTACGACAGTAGATCAGTAACCAAATAGATACTTAAATATGATTGTTAGATTTTTTTCTATTCGCGTGTCATAATATATTTTATTCGCTTCACAAGTATGTGTGCACCAATTTTGTTTAGTTGTTCCGTGAGGTCCGTATATGCATGCTCGTGTACGGTTTTTTCATGTCGTGACTGATTTTTAATCCACTCCGGCCTTATCTAAATTGGGAACTACAAATAGCAATTTAAGAGTGGCCTGTTTGGGTCTCGAACCCAGGCCTCCCGAATGCAAGACAAAGGCTTTGCCACTAAGCCGTCTTACTTGGTTATCACATACCAGGAGCGCATAACAACGCAGTTAAAAAAATACACTTTCATCTAAACGTTAACCGATAGTTTTTTTTGCCAACATCCGCTCGTTGCATAAACGTATTGATGCCAGCATCATATATATATATATATATATATATATATATATATAGGTTCAAATGAAAAGGTACGAAAGGACTGTAATCAAAAGTAGTCGCGAGAAATCTGATTATAAGTATGCCACTGTGTCAAAGGCCGAAGAATTCCCTGTTCCCAGAATTTCTGCGGCTGTGATAAAAACCAGTCCTCCACTGTGTCCTTCAGTTCGACGTCTGAGTTAAAGCGCCTGCTCCGACGACACGTGCTTCCATTGCCTTGCATTCCGACCAGATCTCGTCATCGAAGTCGATATGCTCTAAAAAAGCGGAGTCTTCATAAGACCGGAACAGGTGTTTCAGTGCTAGCCCCATACGTAATTTTCATTGCGGTTCGCTGAGCTTCTTCGTAACCCACTTCGGCCACTAGTTGGCAATGAGTATCGGATCGGTCAATTGAACACCTTCAGTCAGAAATTCGATAACATTTCGCTGCTCCTTAATCGTCGAAATTTGCAGTGAAAACGCCATCATGTTCCCCCACGCACTGTCGCGTCGATTGGACGGGCCACACATGTGCGTACTTCGCTCCTTCGACAGCCACGCCGAACACTTAAATTGCGTCTCTAGATGTCTCACTATGTTGAGCGGTATATCTAACTTTTAATATATATATATATATATATATATATATATATATATAAGTATAAATAAATAAAATGGTAAGCATATATTTATTTACCCCATAATGTGATGTAAGCATTTGCCCCCAGTGAACGTGATAATAAACTATACCAGCCCTACGTCCTTATATATGAGTGGGAGATAGCGTCTCGTCTAAGAGTTGGCAAAGAAGCCGAGCCGGGCCGAATCGAGTCGACAAGTCGGTCGCTTACAGAAACAGGGCGTATAGGCTTCGAGACTGGATCACAACGATAACGGGCGGCGGCGGCGGCGTCCGTTAGCGCCGTTTCCGTTACAACAACCGCAGCAGCAGCAGCAACAACAACAACCAAGGCAACTACTACTACTACTATAACAGCGACACAAACGGTTTCGACGTGTGTTTAACGGCTGCGTTAACGGCTGAAGTGCAAACGTTCTCTGTAGACAAACTTACGCCTTGAACGGCAGCAGGCCAGCCCATGCACCGATGCTGATTTGCTGACTGATTAAGGTAATTAATGGTGACGAACAGGCCGGGCCGCCACTGCCTACCGCTCATAGACAGAGGTTGCTGCTTTACCAAAAGCAACAGCAGCAGCAGCAGAAACCCAAATTGACAACGCCGCGATAGGACGTGAGATGTATGACATATGACAGCGAGCGGATTGAGAGGAAACGTATATTCGAATTTCGATTTTTGTGGCGTTATGTTGGTACTCATGTCTCTCACTTATGCCGACAAGCTCGGCCATTTTGAATGTTCACTTAATTGTTGACAGCTGCTTTGCTTGCACGTGTTTTGGATCGTCTTCGATTTTTACCTATTCAAAAAAATGGATCAAAGAACCTGTATCAAATTTTGAGTGAAAAACGAAATTAAGTGCGCGGATGCATTCCGAATGTTGACTGTGGCATACGGAGAAGCTACCTTGGACCGAAGCAACGTTTATCGGTGGTACAAAATGTTCTCAGAAGGCCGAGAAGATGTGAACGACGAAGAGCGTGCCGGACGCCCGAGCACTTCAACAACAGACGAAAAAATTAATGAAGTGGAGAAAATGGTATTGGCCAATCGTCGAATCACCGTTAGAGAAGTTGCTGAGGACCTAAACATATCGATTGGCTCGTGCCATTCGATTTTTATCAATGATTTGGGCATGAGACGGGTCGCCGCGAAATTCGTACCAAAATTGCTCAATTGCGACCAAAAACAGCATCGCATGAACATTGCTAATGAGATGTTGGACTCTGTCCGCGACGACCCAAATTTGCTCCAGAGGGTCATAACTGGTGACGAATCGTGGGTTTATGGTTATGACGTGGAAAGCAAAGCTCAATCATCTCAATGGAAGCTGCCGCACGAACCAAGACCGAAAAAAGCGCGCCAAGTTCGGTCGAATGTGAAAGTTTTGCTGACAGTTTTCTTCGATTGCAGGGGCGTGGTGCATCATGAGTTCTTGCCACAGGGTAGAACGGTCAATAAGGAATATTACCTGCAAGTTATGCGCAATTTACTTGAAGCAATCCGCCAGAAACGCCCGGATTTGTGGAAGAACAAAAATTGGCTTTTGCACCACGATAACGCCCCTGCTCACACATCGTTGCTTGTGCGCGAGTTTTTGGCCAAAAACAACACACTAATGATGCCGCAGCCACCGTATTCCCCAGATCTGGCCCCCTGTGACTTTTTCTTGTTCCCTAAACTGAAGAGGCCCATGAAAGGACGACGTTACGCTACGCTTGACGAGATAAAGACGGCATCGAAGGAGGAGCTGAACAAGATAAAAAAAAAAAAGGTTTTTTGAAGTGCTTCGAAGATTGGAAAAACCGTTGGCACAAGTGTATAATATCTCATGGGGATTACTTTGAAGGGGACAAAATAGATATTCATGAATAAATGAATAATTTTTGAAAAAACACAAAAGTCGCGATACGTTTTGAACACCATATGTATATAGGGAAAATCACCCTTGTGTCCCGAAAGCAAACGCTTGCACGACAGCACAGAGGAAGTTAGACACAAGTCTCTCCGGGACTGAGACGTCAGATTGCTACCGACTAGAAGCTGTACAGGTAATCTGTAGAGTTGATTTTTTGAGCATTTTTGGCCAAAATAAATGGCGCTAACCCTAATTCACAAAGAAATTCACTCCCAAATAGTACATTGTAGGTTTGACGTAATGCCGGTTTGCATTGGTTCTGCCAATTTTTAGAAATACGCCACGCGCAGGCTCTCCACTCCAATGCCTACGGTGTTGCAAATACAAATACTAAGCCCTTCCATATGATTGTTAAGATGTGGAAGACCTAACGTGTATGATATGCGGCTATCCCGGGCACCCGATGCTTGGCATTTTTTTTATATTTTTACGTTTTTTTGAAAATATAATAACGACGATTTTCTAATACTGATACCAGCAGGATCAGACGTTGATACAATTTCACGCGAAACGCTTCTCACGCCGAAATAGTTCGGCTAGCTGTGGCACCGAATTTTAGAGCTCCAATGCGCAAATATAATAAAATCTTATTTGCGTAACTTTCTCTATCCTGTGCGCAAGAGCGTTTAACTAATGAAAAAGCGAAACATAGCTCTAATGAGAATAAGGCAAAACCCCCTAAGAAAACTCCCAAATGGGCCCACACCTTAAGACTGCGTTGCTGAAGATCTGAAACGGCTACTGTTAACCTACCGGCTAACCGCTACTGTTACCAAGTGTGCGGTCTCACACTGCGAGCTCAAGCTTAGACAAGTCTTTTTGTTACCTGTTTTGAATGGCTCCTACGAGTAGGGAATCTTACCCGTGCTTTCCTTTTTGCCTCAGTCGTCTGCACGCTATACGACTATGCTCTGAAGAGTGCGCAGGGCTCGCAAGCCTACATAACGCGCTTTCACTTCTCTGCCCCCTCTGCCGAGGAAAGCCTCTGGAGGAACTTAGGATTGCCATTGATCTAGACCCTTCCCCTCGTTTGTTGCCCCGCTTAGTTGGCTCAAGTGGAACCTCAAGTCAAAAACAAAATAAGATCTGCGATTTCGCGACAAAAAAATAAGGCTGAATAAACGTCAGGGTAACTATTAAGCCTGGCTGATTAAAGAAGTACTTCACAAAAACTTGACAACTAATGACCAAACACAGTGTAAGTTAGCTATTCACTATATTTTGCCATTTGTAGGGCATCTTGCTGTACACATACAAATACTATTCGGTGGCTTACAGCTGATGAATTTTTACTTGGTGACATTTGTACAATGTGCAAGGGAGGGTAAAGCGGTAGATATCATCGTTATGCTTGCGTGTACGTTTTCTATAAGATCGTATGACAGCTATCTATCTAGTTGTCAATCACTACCAGCCATATGTCTAGAAACAAAACTAATTAGGTCACTTTAATCATTACATAAAGGTCACCAAGCTACAAAGGTAAATCGTGACTATTTTAAGGGAATAATTTGACTGGCATGTGAGCATGCGGCGTCGTCCCGTGGTAAGACGATGACAAAGTCATAAATTCAGAATGTATATATTATACTAATTAGAGCGCACTGCCACAATGTACGTAAGTACAGAATAAAAAAACAACGAACCTGTTGAAGTGTTTGAGCGGCAGCTCCCACAGTACAGATGAAGGGCTGAGGTTAGTCGAGCTGAGATCGATGTCATCCTTATCGTTATCCTTGTCTTTGTCACGCTCGCTTAGGCGGAGACGCGGCGGGCTGATGGGGAACTTCGACGCGTACGTCGAACCTAGACGTCGCTGGAATGCCGTTTGCGAAAACTTCTGCATCTGCTCCTCAGCCATGCGACGCTTGTAGAGCCGCTGAAATAGCACAGACCCACACAGCGTCAGACCTCGACTTCCATATACGAGTATATATATATATATATATATATATATATATATATATATATATATATATATATGTATATATATAAATTGATTTAGTTCGCTTGATAAGTACATGTACACATATCATCATTTTATATCGCTGCAAAATGCTGCAGTTATATATACATTTGCAATTCGTTCAATATTAAGCAGCCGCTCTGCAGCCGCACAACCTAAGCCTTACGCTATGTATCTAATAAACATAGCAGTCTACGCTGTTTAATGGAACGAGAGTTCTTATGTGAGTTCTGTCATACTTCTGTCATACAACCGCGAGATTTGTGATGCGAGTTCTGTCATACTTCTCACAAAGACAAAACATTTAATCTACAATACGTAGTCATAAATAGGGACATGTGTTGTAAGGCAATGCCTATTAGTAGAACGCATCTTATGTATATTAAATTATTATCGAATGTATATTAAAATAGTTTAAAGTTCTCGCAGGCGAAGAAGACTCAAACTATAAAATATACGTAACTTCTCATATTTATAAAAGGCGTTATAGACTGCTTTTTACTTTGAAGCATTAATTTTTTCTTGCAAAACTCTGCGGAAATCCTTACAAAAGCTCGTTGAGTTTCAATAAATTAAAGATATTGTCTCTCAAATCATGTGACGTGCTTTATAAGAAATATGCATGTTTTCACGTGCTTAAAGTTCGTACATTCGCATAAAGGATTAAAATAAAACATTTTCAATGAGCTCTTGTGAATATCCAAAAACAAGATTTTATCCAATATGGTTTAGGTATCTTGCTGTTGCTATACATATTTATAATCCAGAGGCTTAGTTCTTAAGTATGGCGGCAGCACAGCTGATGCTGCCTTATCGAACGTCCAAATTATCATGCTGTAAAAAAAATTATCCGGTACAATTACGCGTGCGCTGTGAGGGGAAATTGGTAGTAGTTTTCCGCTTCTCACTAGTTTGCATGACTATATAGCTGTTTATTTGTTGTTGTAATAACAGCTGTACTACCTCTATAATTGCCAATAATGGTTACGGCTGCAGTTTATTCGTCGATCTCATTTTCCAAGGAAAAACCGCTACAAATAATACAATTAAATACCGGCCGTAGAGTAATCGTACAATAATCAGAGCAGATTCATTGAACTGGGTTATGTCTATTCGGACACTACTGGTGATAACTCGCTAAACGTTTTCGGCATTAGCAAATACAACTACCATTAGCGTATATATATATATATATATATATATATATATATATATATATATATATATATATATATATATGCGTTCAACATAATTGCTGCAATTAGCAGAGCTAGGTCATCATTACATTATTGTACGGTCTAGAACTTAATGTGCGGTTTGCGTGCGATGTGACATGATGGCCCAATATCGGCAACGCAATAAAGATTCATAGACGACAGCGCAAATGATCGAGGTCTACACCAATCATTGCCTGGTCATTAAGATCCAGGTTCCTTGGACTTGCGCCGTCTCTCTCTCAGAATTGATGCCCGTTCTGCCCGTGTTGCATTCTGCCTTCCCCAACCTCCAGCGCGCAGCTCTGGTATTGCGCCAAATTATAAGACGGCAAATTCGAAAAAATGGCAGGCAACAAATTGAACATACTGACATACTTACTATCAGAAATAGAGCATCGGGGCCTCTTTCCTAAAACGTGCTTGCTCGGTGTACAGAGCGTGTGGCAGCGTTGTGCTCTAAGGAACCAGTACGCTAGTCATAGTTGGTTGTCATTTTCTACCGGGATGTCGCCGGTTGGACGGCTGGTTCGCTGTGGTCGTTGATCGATTGAATTTTCTTTAAGCGATACTCGTTGAGAATAAATGATAAACCATATACTGCTACTCAACAGTTCTTATGGAAGCAGCAATGCTGCTACAAAGGCTGTTAGGGAAACCCTAGATATCTCAACATGTCCGGCTCTCGGTGCATTAAAGCTATGCATCATTCGGCGATTGCAAGCCCGTAGGTGACGGAAAATAGTCTAAATGAATTGTGTACAGAGCGTAGTGCTCACACTGGTGAGACTCCGTCCGTTGGTTGCTTATGTAGTGATCAAGCGGCGTGCGGTCTAAAAGTAACGGCAATGCCGGGGACTTCGTTTATATATATATATATATATATATATAAAAGCAAGCACTGTCGAGTGTGCAAACGTATTGTAAATGTTTAATATATATATATATATATATATATATATATACAGAATGTTAGTAAACTATTATATAGTCTGTAAGCAAAAGCGCATTTATATGACGTGACGTGACACCATCGCAAAAGTATTAATCGACTTCAGATCTGTCTAGTTTGCACTGTTGAATAGCCACAAACCGGCATGGAATACACGTGACATTGGTTGTCTGAGCTGTCACGTCAGCGTTGTTGATTGCCAATGATATTTACGACGTTCATCATTCAGCAGAGCGTATTTCCATATACTTAGTTTAATCCACCCGTTTATTTGCAATGTTTTGTCATTATTAGAACGTACTCACGAAAAATGACCAGTACAAAAATATAATAAAATATCCACTTTTAAGTGATCCGTGCCAGTTTCACTAGTGAAGATCACTGCATGGCACTTACTGCTGTGTTTTTTTTGCACACAGCCTATGACAGTATTCACAATTGCATGTGTCACTTGCTTCGTGGAAGCCCTCACTCCGATAGAGTGTGTGGTGAAATCCATGGACTGCGAAACGTTCCACTATATATACGTCTGCTTGTTCCTGCTTCTATGCCTGCTCCGTCCATTATGGGTTGGGCATTGCCCCTGCGGTGCAAAGCTCTCGATCAGTATCAGCCCTTTTCCCCTTATTCTGCTCAAGTACCTGGAGATATGCAGGGGTTTCTGGTGGTGTGAACTTCTTCCTACTCTCTGTACGTCTAGAGGATATTGGCTAGTAAATAGACACGACGATTTTTTAGAAGCCTCATACGCGTTTCGGAAAGGTAGGTTTTACGAAATTAAGTACCGCAATACGCGAGACACTTAGCTTCGACAATAGGAGCTGAATGAATCCGTATGATGCAATTGGTTCTATCAAAAAGAGCTAGCGCTGTCTTGAATGAAAGCATCTGCGAGCTCTTAGGTGTCGCTGATGCAACCACTGCTTTCCGTGCCATTTTCGCAATGTGCGCGGCAAAGGTCTTGATTGAGGGAGTCAGTGTAATGCCTTCACTTGTGAATCTGTTTACAAACATTACCTCCTGCCTGTAGGCTTTAGCTCTCTGCTAGCCGGCCTGCATGTTTATATATATATATATATATATATATAATTGCGCACAGCTTCATCTTAATTGTAATAAAAACAAAAAATACTAATATATATTGTAGTGAACGTCTACGTTTCAGACTATCTACATCACGCCGTCATTTACGTAATAATAAATAGGCTGCGACAGTAAACGACCGTTGTTTGAGATTATCCCGGATATCGAATCTCTCTCTTGAAGGTCACTTGTCGACGCGTTGAGCGATGAACCCTCAAAACCCTGCCAAGCCATCACTAGAAACAGAAAATTTTGTTTTTGACTTTCAAGAGCAGACGATGCCATAAAATGTCAGTTTTTACCGAAAGCCAGCAATCGTATCAAAACCGGGGGGTGCGGGGGGGGGGGGGGGGGGGGGCACACACTGTGACTCACCGAGTTGCTCTGCTGCACCATGCATGTAGCCTTGCAGCGGGCCAAGGGGGCAAGGTCCGAGCCGCCCACGGGGGTTGGCCCACATAGTAAAGGCAGACGATGCCAGGAGGCCCTGTCGCCTTTGACCAAACGGCGCTCGTTGATCCATCCCCCCGCCCCCCTGATGCCAACAGGCTCCACTAGAAGAAACTAGCGGGGGCCACGGCGTGGTAGTTTCTAGTTCAATCCTTTCCCGTCGAGCCTCCTCCCCTTCTCTTCCGCCACTGCGGCGGGTTGTGCCGGACTGTTTGTGTATCGGCCTGCACGGAAGATAACAGCAGGAAGGGCTGCAGTAGTGGCGGCAGCAGCAGCATTCGTCGTCGTTGTCCTCTTAGTAGAAACTGCCACCCTTATCACTGTAAATATTGGGCCGGCTCGCACTACAAAGTTCGAGGCACGAGCCGACGGCCTCGCCTTTATTGCCCCAAGTACGATGAGCGCCATTGATAGGTGGAAAGGACGGACGAACGGACGGACGAACGAACGAACGAAATAAAGAAAAAAAGAAAAATGACAACGACACGAGAAAGTTGCGCTTGACGCGCGAAATTGGACAAGGACATCTCTGAGCTGTCTCGTTCGTCCGCTTTAAATATATATATATATATATATATATATTATATATATATGCATATATATATATATATATATATATATATATGCATATATATATATATATATATATATATATATATGGACATTACTCGACTGAATCACCCATTTTAAAAAGTTTAAGATACACTAAAACGTATGTATACTGAAGAAATCTTTAAGTCCTATAGAGTTAATTGTGGTGGGGGCCGTTCGCTGGTGTCGTTGGTGCTACTAATTGTGTACTGTCGTTTTTAGCTGTTTCTGGTAAAGTTATTAATACTGCGTACATATAAATATGATTATTGTCATTGCCACTAGTCCTGCTGCTGCTACTGCTGTTGTTGCTGCTGCTGCTGCTGCTGCCGGCGTATGTCGAACGAATATCAATTCTGTCGCCGTGTATTGACATTGTCTGTGGCGCTCATGATCTGATTAAGAACAGTTGAACAGTCGCAACAACAACAAAATAACATCAGACACAACAACACCAGCAACAACAAAAACGACAACGACAACAACAACAACAACAACAACAAACAACAACAACAATAACAACAACAACAACAACAACAACAACAACAACAACAACAACAACAACAACAACAACAACAACAACAACAACAACAACAACAACAACAACAACAACAACAACAACAACAACAACAACAATATCAACAACAACAACAACAACAAGCTGACATCGACTTGTTGTCGCTGGCGGCCTTGTCGCAAACGACGGCAGCATCAGTGGTGGCGGACAACGCCAGCGGCCCGGAAGGTGCGCCTCAGGGCACGCATCACCATTTATCCACGGATCTATCGATCTATCGAACTATCTAATCACCCCTTTCTGGAGAGCAGCGTTCATTTTAGGGCTGGTTTGATTGATTCGCTCGCTCGCCAATGATCGCGTGTGGGCTGATGACGGACGGCAATTACACCATGGCCAACAGTAACAACAACAACTAGAACAATAATCCCGACGACAACAACAACAACAACAACTACAACAACACAACAAGCAGAACAATAATCCCAATAACAACAACAACACAATAAGCAGAACAATAATTCCAATAACAACAACAACATAACAACAAGTAGAACAGTAATTCCAACAACAACCGCCACAACAACAACAACAACCATAACAATTTTGACAACTCTTTTTGCTGAACCTCGTTGCGACTTCACCTCGACTTTAACCGCGGCAAAGGCAAGTCGCAGTGATGATGCCGCGACAAGGAAAGCAACAACACAGCGAACAGGGTACCGACTCGGTCGAGCCCGGTGGCGTGGTGGCATGCGTCTGCGCCTCGCGACCCGAGGAGACACATAGGTTCGCGGGTTCGAGCCCCACCGCTGCACTGTTTTGTATTTATAGGGGTCCGTCTGTGAAGCAATGTGCAAAGCAGTCCCATGGACGTTAAAACTTGGCTGAGAGTCAGCCCGAAAGGGCCTTTTTTAGGGTGCCGACAGGTTTCCGGCATCGTTTGAATCGCCAATCGCAGCGCTCT
>QVRM01004572.1:1195000-1227342 GCA_003439945.1 Dermanyssus gallinae | reverse complement strand
TTGGTTAAGAAATCGTATAGGGAAAATAAGCAAATGTATTGGAAAAGCAAGAGGGCAGCAATAAGGGAGGCTGAGAACCCACACACATGGCTGAGGCAGACGGAGACAATGTTCAGTAGAGACGGGAGACGATTTCGGGAGGATATTGGCCGGGTCGAACACAACCATGAAAGCGCCGCTAGAATCTGAAGGCAATTAGGATCAGACACGGAGCAAGGGTGTGGATAATAAAGGCGATTTCACTCGGGGAAGTGATCGAGAAATGGAAGAAATGACTAGCACTACGAAAAGCGCACGGGAAGGATTTATTAAGGAATTACCACATGGAAGAGCCCTATTTTTTGGGCCATGCTGGCAAGCCTATTCAATTAATGCTTTAACACTGGGGAAGTTCACGGACCTGGAGAGAGCGACCATAATAGTAATTTCAAAAAAAGGGGAAAAAACGAAACTTTCCGACGGACAGAGACTTAGAGGGGAATAACAATAAAAGCTGCCAGTACAAGATATTTTCAGGATATAGATACGCTGTCTAGGCCAAGAGTTACCAATATGCCGTTTGTGGATTTAAAGGCGGCGTTTGACATAGCACCAAAGGAAAATTCTAGTTGAAAAGCTGGCGAAAACGGGAGTTAAAACAGAAGACGGTGCTGATTGATCACGGAGTCGGCATTGAGAGGGAGGTGACTCAAAACACAGGTCTTGCGTAGGGCGATCGACTTGCTCACTTTTCCGTATCTCTGAGTTAACTACCAGAGCAGATAAACTCAATCTGGGTCTAAGAACGAGACCAGAATGTATCTGTACGCAAATGATGTGGTCGTTTTTGGTTTTTAGAGCGAAACACACCATGGGTCGACTAGTTACATTCATGGACGGGCTTGAAGGTTCATTGGGCAAAGACAATAACCATGAAATTTCAAAAAGGCGGCCGTCTGTATACCAACATATGCTTTCGTGTAAGCAGCAGTCGCTCTTTTCTCACGAAAAACTGCTAGTAAAGCATCTGTTTCATTTTCTTCAATTCAGATACTTGCTGGATGAGAACAAACATGATTTATAAAGGCAAATCCACGGCAACTCGACTCGCCGAAGTGACTTAATTTTGGGCCTTTATGATAAACAATAGGCTGGTCTTTGATTGTGTATATTTTGACTTTTGACATTTGATAGAGCAAACATGTGCAACTTGTACAAAAGCGCAGGTACTTGAATGTTGATACTCGCTCTATATCATAAATTGCTATTTATCTTGCCTGTAGGGAGTTCTGCGTTCGCGTAACAAAAGCTCTAGTGAGTCTGGTGCGTGTCCCTCTGGCGTTCCTCAGGCATCAAGGTTCGGCCCACTTTATTTTGCATATTTATTTTAAATCTTAAGAGCGTCGATTACAAATCGATAACGTAGCTTTATGTTAATGATCTGAAACTAGACGGATCTTTCAACAGCGCTAACAAATAACAAGTACTACAAAATACGATTGAGGCTATTCACCCTAAAGGGTGTGTTACCTACTGTTGTGAGGTTTGGCGGCCGTATTTAAACAAACACATTGAAGCAATGGAAGGTGTACAGAGAAAATTCCTTTGTCGTGTCTCAATAAGCTGCAATATTGCCCGAAATTCTACTGTGATAAGCCCCTATTCGGGAACTGCACCCCAGAGCGGATTATCGCATGTACAATCGTATTATAAACTCACCAATATATCAGACTATGTTAGCATTTGTTTAAACATCCCAGAGGCGGTAGCATCATCTCGTCTGAACAAATTGCCTAGACAGATCATGGAAATAGCATGTTTTTGTGGCCAATGGCTCGTGCACTGAGAACTTGAGATGCTAACTGCGCGAATGTCCGCACACAAGTAAACTGAGTGTTGTATGAATCTAGGTAACGGTTTGTAAAATGTAAATAAAGGACACCTCTTTGATAACAGAGGATCTTTGCGTTATCAAATAGGGTTGTACAGCTGCTGGACGGTGACCCTCTGCTGATGGAAAATCTGCAAAGACAATGGAATTTTGAAAAAAACGTGTGCCCTTGACGTTTATATGCGGCATTGGCCAACCAAAATGGGTAAAGAATTTACGAAACAGCAGCAACGATGAGCAGTGAGTGGCGGGCTAGCAGGGCGAGAGATCGACACTTCACTGCAACCTTTGCAATCCGCGAATTTCATCACTTTCTGTGCAACGTGGTAGGGTTTCATGAAGCACAGGATGGATGTCGATGCAGACGATGCTAAAGCGAATTGGTATGTCCGGCGGTTCGGTCCACAGCAGAACTAGCAAAATTAAAAGCTAGATTAAATGTTGGTTTGAAATACATTGATGTAACATAAATACATTTACCTAGCCCAGGGTGTTAGTGAAATAAATATCAAGAATTTTAGCTAAAAACTGCGTATGTCGGTCCTATGGACAAACATATATCATTCTACAAGAAGTTGCACATGGGCAGTAAGCTTCGGTTTGGAAAAGTGGGAAAGGCGCGCCTGCTGAGAGAAACAAGGCTGCGCCCTACGTCTGCCCGATTTGCCCGCGCCGGCAGAAACATACATATGCACAGAATGAGTGAGTCACAGGTTCCTGATCCGCTGATCAACAACCGCTCGTGTCAGAACAGCACCTCATGAAGTTGCCATTTAGGGAAGAGGAGGTTGTTCGCGGACTACGAAGCTGACGAGTAGTAGTAGGTAGTCCATATGGGATCTACTATGAGCATTGGGTCAGGTCGCCAGATGCATTTACAGGTAACCTTTGTTGTCTGTTCACACAGATATTCAGAGGAGGTCGGATATAATAAGCCTTGCACCAACTCACGCAGGACTCACGCTTGCTTTGAAGGAAAAGAGGCAATGATGTAAACGATCCAAAGCTAAATCGAAGTATTGCGTCGTAACGCCCTCCTAAGAAGATCTTCGCCCAAGATGGTCCCCGAGAGTGGTCTTCAAACTGTGAAGCAGGCCCCTCCACCAGAGCAACTCTGGGTTCCGGAAACGTCAAGGTCCACAGATTTTTTTTATTTTTAACACATGTCCATGTACTCCCAGTCTGTCGTTGAGCGAATGCTAACAAACCCCGTAGGTCACTAATAGGCAGTTTCCATCGACTGTGTAAAGGCTTTTGATAAAGGCCTTCCCGCCTTCTTCGTAATGAAGAACTTCTTCGATGTAGACATGTGGGACGGGCAAGACGATACAGCTGAGGCAAAACGTGGGGACCCTCAGGGAACCCGCTCAGCTGTTGTTGCGTTTGTCGTACTTATCGCTGACATAATGCGCCGCGAGCGGAAGGCTGCGGCAGTCAAAATTCTCTGTAGTGACCAACCGCCTGAGTTTTTCAACACCTTGCATATTTTCCGATTCGTATATCTGCTAGTAGGTTGCGGGTTACCAGTGGAAACAGCTGGAATCAGGCTGCACTCGCCAGTCCACTAAACCTTTCCAATTTATCAGGAAATGTCGAGGTAAAATGCGGAGGCCAATAGAAAGCCGAATGATGCATCTCACTAGGAAAACCCATGGGGACGGAATGCATTAGTCGTCCTGTGACAAAATGTACATTATACAAGGCTTACCTTGTATATATATATGAATATAATCACGACTGCACATAATACGTACCACCTAGTCTGTTCCAGTCGTGAATCTTTCCAGGTGAAGGGCAAATGTAGCTGCCGGATCTGTTTGCAGCACTGCGCCAAGTACAACGTAACGAACTACCGGACGCATCGGCGGTTTATCTATCTATATATCGATATATATTATATATATATAATATATATATATATATATATATATATTGCAACTCACTTGCGAACTAAATCAAATATGTGTTCACGTTAGTACAACACACTGGTTGTCAGCAGGGTGCCCCTAAATGAAATCGAAATGAGATCGACCGTGTGAAGATAGCGTTTTTGAAAAATGCTTGGAACCCTAGAAACACTTTAGCAGTCTTTGCAACGAACTTGTTAGAGGAACAGAGGCTCGAAAATCGACGAGTTACGGTTAAATAAATACGATTTGCAACTAGTTAATATCCTGACGGCCCGGCGTTCCAGACAGATAATGAAAAAAAGCCTTACAGAAGAACCCGTTGGCATAATCAGTTTAGACAAGCAATGTCTCCCAAAGCGGGGCATATATATTACATGCACGTGTACACTTGTTGACTGTCAGGCTGTACATCGGTCTTTGATCCCATGTCAGGCTGTACATCGGTCTTTGATCTCATGCCAGGCTGTACATCGGTCTTTGAGATAATATTGAAGTTGAAGACGCCGCGTACAGTACCATTTAACACTTTTTTTCTCCTGGATGGGGAAATGGGAGAACAATTGTGAGCAAATCTGACGGAAGGTTGGACACCTGGATATGTTTAGTGCCTTTGTCTATTCAAATACGATTTTCAAAGAGGAGACGTTTACAAAGTTGAGTTCTCAAGCGTGTGCGAGATATCATGCGTCTGCTTTCCTGTCTAGCCCTTACAAGAGATCGCTGCACTGCCTCTCTCGAATTATATGCCGAGAGCAGCTGACGACGGTATATGGCAGTGTTATATGCATACTCAATATGATTCTTCAAACGAGCTCTTGGTCTGCTGACTACCGGCTAAACAGTCTTGCTAACTGAGCAACAGTTAGGCGGTTCGACAACCTCATCAATGACCTCGTCGAGAGGTTACTGGCTGATTCACACCTCTGTTTTAAATATGGTGATAGGACTCAGTGCGATAAAAAGTAGCTTTAGTTGACCGGAGTTTTTTGTTGTACTGCGGCCATGGCTGGAAGGCATAGATAGAAGTTGTTTTCCCATGTCCTGCCACATATGTACAATGAGATGTGTTGGGTATAAATTATGCTCTCTATACAGTTTGGATGCATGTGCTGTGCGTCGGGTAAGCTTACTCGAGTTTATGGTGTGTCCGTTGCGTGTAGCTGTGCATAGTAACATCCTTTCAATTTGTTTGCATTATGGCCTTTCATTTCTCAGTTTTTAAACGTGACCCGACGTAGTAAAACTACTAAAAGTAAAAATATAGTTGCATTCCCCTAGTAGCCTTTTAAAATTGCCTTTTATTATTCGTTCTACAATGTTTCTAAAAACGTGCTTTCTTCGCATGCTTGGAGTGTTAAGGTTATTTAGGTTTCCTCAAAGGCCGCCTCATGTTTATAATCTGAGTCTGTATCGATCAGATTCGGCAGTGTTGACTTGAAACCGCCCTGTATCGAAAAACGAGAGATATGCAAAAGCTAAAGGCACTAGAAGGACTTTTTTCATTGAGAAAGCGCTGGGCGAAGGTTATAAACAAGAGGATATATATTTGAATAACTAATGTGACACCCCTTCAAGTCAATAAGGAGAGGAAGTTTAGCAGTCCTAGTAATCATGTCTAAGGCTACGCAATAGGGGACGAATAGTCACGAAAACGTGGCAAAATAATTCTTCGAACATAGGCGATGTACTCTGTTGAATGTATTCAGCGCGACGTGACCCATATGGCATACATAAAATCATACACTATATAATACATAGAGATAGAGAGAAAGAGGGGGGGGCAAAAAGTACGTACCATGGAAGATAAGCGATAGACGGGCAAAAACCACGTACATTTTATTGTTTACAGAGTATAATTCTCCTGAAGCTCAACACACGTAGTCCAACTATTCTCAGTGGCTTTCATACTACGAGCAAAATATTCAAAATCTGTAGACCCAAAGTACTTGCCTTAAAGGCGAATATCTAATCATTCTGGCTATTATAATCTTTTTTCGGAGAGATACTTCTTGAAGATTCTCAAACAGATAATAGCCGCATGGGGCTATATCCAAAGAATATGGGGGACAATTTGGAACCGGAAGTTTAGTTCGCATAAGTTTTGGCCACGGCAATAAGAGGCGTGGTAGAAAGGCACATTGTTGCGGGTGAAACAGCACTTACTCCCCAGATATCGCTCTTCCTGTATAAAGATAGCCAATTAAAAGAAGAAGACTTTTTACATCCCAGAAAACGGGCACCAACACACTTAACAAACTTTTCGGGTCGAGATCTGCCTCTTCATCATGATGGGACACTTTTCGCAGCGTGTTCGGTAGCATATTTTCGTTTATAAGTGAAGCGATGGTTTCAGGTTCGTTAACGGTGGCGAATCGGTCCAAAAAAAGTCCCGTGGCTTCGTCTCAAAGGTCCCAAATTTCTCTCCGATTAAGAGTTTGTAGACCTCTAGCACGGTTTTCTTAATCAAAGCGGTTTTGGCTGTCCAGAAAGTGGCGCATCCTCGGCGTTCATCCTCTCTCTTTTAAATGAGGCAATCCATTCGAAAATGCTACGTTCTGTACGTTGCCTGGTCTGCTTCAACGCAATTCGAAACCAATCTACATTATACTTATTGCTTTCCTAGTATTTTTGTTACTTCTAAGAATGTCTCTCTCCGGCGCTGTAGTCGGCACGAGCTTTGTGAAATTGTAGGCAGAAAATGCTATGAACTTTTGATCCACCTTCACGTCCTCAAAAATGAGATACACTTACACTAAACTATACGAAACACAACAGAAAATCTTCGCTCAGGTGGTGAGGGTGATATTTGAAGTTGTTCAAAACCTTTTCAAAAAATTTTGTGACGCGGAATCTTGGAGTCTTAATCTCGACGAACCTCACGTTCTCCGCACATGTCAACGAATTTGCTAAAGCAAACCCCATTCTTGTGAATATGTTGTTTCGCTGCTTCATTATTCATACTAGCCTTTGATGGCTTTGAGGAGCTGTGAGCCTATGTACAAATGTAAGCCACTCATGAGAATAATAAAACCTGTCTATCTATTGTTAAGAAGCCTATGATGTATCCTCGTTTGCACAAATCGATTGTGCTATCCAAACTTTTACACATGTGGCTTACACATGTGTAGCATTCACATTTGTGTAAATACACAAGCATGATTGAAAGTGTGCAAAAGAGATTCTCAAAGAGACTTTGCAGAAGATACGATCGAACGACATTGTTTTACGGCCCTTGGGCACACTTGGAAATAATGACAAATAGGCTCTAGTTCAATTTGTGGGTGTAAACCTTATAGAACACTTTTGAAGTTCGGCCGAACAATCGCAGAAGCCAAATTATGTGTGTGCCCAGATACATTCGATAAGAAGCACATCAATAATATGTACTCCTCCAGCGTGGCCAGGGATATCAAAAAGAGCACGACTCCCTCCTTCTGCGACCAGTCTTTTTCTAAAAACGCATTATAGTTCTAGCTTCAAACATAAAGATAGCAATAATCATACAATAATAAAAAGAGCATTCAGACAGTTTTATAGTGGATAGCATGTAAATCTGTTTTTTTTGCCTATTGCCTTTGCTAGTTTTGAATTTATAACCTACAACCTGCATATCTCCTATGACGTTGGATATACAGCCGATTTCAAACTGTTATGGTGTCTATCGTATGGGCGTATATGTTTACATACGTTTTTCGTACACCGTAAAGATCCCAGATAAGGCCATGTATTGCATAACTTATAAGTACGCAGAAACGTATTAACGGTACACCCTGCGCACTTGCTGCGCCGAACTTAATGCGGCCGATCTAACGCCAGCCAGACGTCCCAGGTATTTCTCTCTTTATAATCACTGTCCGGTTTCTATTTTTCTAGTTTGGCCTGTCCGAAGTTCAAGCAACAACAACAACAACACAACAACAACAACGACAAGCGATAGCCGCGCATCATTCAACCCGAAGACGCCACCTGATGGGGCCACGCAATTTTCTGTAAGTTTCCCGCCCAGCGTAAGTTGTTCTGCGGCCTGCCGCGCTCTGGCGGTGCATTCTGTTATAATCTATCATTTGTTGTTGTTGTTGTTGTTGTTGCTGCTATTACTATAATCACTATTATTGTTGCTACTACTACTACTACTACTGCTGTTGTTTTTATTTTTGATGTTGTCGTTGTTTTGTTTTGTTGTTGTTGTTTGTGTTGTTGTTGATATTTTTGTTGTTGCTTTTCTTCATGGCCGTCGCTCGCGTCTCCGCCCGGTTTTGTATGCGCAGTTTGGCGAGGGTGCTGAACTAGAGCGGTGCGAGCTACCGACGCTCATGTTTGCAAACTAACGCATTATTCGTCGCCTTGATAGTACGCAATCAATAGCGCTGTTCTGCTCTGGTCACCGTGAACGTGAACGGCGGGCGCGTCGGCTCTTGCCGAACTCAATGGGTGGTCAATGAACTACTTGCGTTCTGCTCTCGTCGAGCGGTCACAGCGCGTTCCGCGGTGTATACGCTATTCGCGTTTGTGCACCCATGTGTTGCTGCTGCGGTCACCAGCAGAGCAGGTGTTGGAAACGTTTTGGCAGTTCTAAGCTAGGTCTGAATTTGGCAGCTCTAAGCTAAGTCTGAATTGGTGGCTCTTAGCTAAGTCTGAATTTGGCAGCTCTAAGCTAAGTCTAAATTTGGTGGCTCTTAGCTAAGTCTGAATTTTGCAGCTCTAAGCTAAGTCTGCATTTGGTGGCTCTTAGCTAAGTATGGTTTTGGTAGCTCTAAGCTAACTCTGAATTTAGTAGCTCTTAACTAACTCTGAATTTAGTAGCTCTTAACTAACTCTGAATTTAATCGCTTTAAGCTAGGTCTGAATTTGGCAGCTCTAAGCTAAGTCTGAATTTGATAGATCTAAGCTAAGTCTGAATTTGGTAGCGCTAAGTTAAGTCCGAATTTGGTAGCTCTTAGCTAAGTCTGAATTTGGTAGCTCTAAGCTAAGACTTACTTTCCGCATAGCCCTGAACCAAAACTGCTGGCCGATGCACGAACTTTGATCGTTTTCGACTCGCATGGATGTTCAGCTCTGAGCGGTTTGTCACGTGGCTCTTCGCACCTGCCAGCAGTGCGGACTCCAAGAGGAGACTTGAAGATTTGTAGCCGTATACATATACATACACCTGTTGGTAGATCGACTGTCAGTACGCTACCTGCAGCATCTCCTGGCATTTCATTAATTAGGACTTATTTTCTTGCTACCAATTTTACGTCTGCCGATTTAATTGTTAACCTGGCACCCCCCTCTCGCTCTCTCTCTCTCTCTGTCTATCGCGCTATCTCCATCTCTCTTTTGACCTACCTTCAACCTCCATCGGGATCTCGCGGCTTTTCTTCTTTTGTCGAGAATTCACTCACTATTCTCTATCCGTCGTAGGTTACACAGTTTGTAAATTCTGGCAAAATAACGACACGCCGTTGAGCATGGGAAAACAAAAGTGTCAGAGTTATCCGCAGTCTAGTAACTGATAAAGTCGTCTTTTTTGCGTAAAGCAGTGTGTTGCGCAGATCTCGAGTCACTTGGCATCATGCGAGTCATGCGGGGACATTTGTTGCTCTCAACTAGGTGGGCACAGTCAGGGCCTGAATTTTGCCGCCTGTTTAGCCATGGCCAAGTTTGCGATCGATCCGTTTGTTTGTTCAGACATAACAGCTGCTTTCAATGTAAAGTACCGTTGACTCCAGAGATGGTGGTGAATTAGACATTGAAAAGTGTGTGAGCTGTATGCGAGTGGACATTGAAAAGTGTGTGAGTTGACGTATCTCGGTTCGGTTTTGCTGTTTAAGCAGTAGGTCTTTTTGAAATTCCTTTTGGGGCTGACTCTCAGCCAAGATTTAACGTCCATAGGACTGCTTTTTGCATTGCTTCACAGACAAACCCCTATAATTACAAATGTGCAACAGTGGGGCTCGAACCCGCGCACCTATGTGTCTCCTCCGGTCGCAAGGCGCAAACGCATGCCACCACGCCACCGGGCTCAACAAGCAGTAAGTCTAAACTAGGGAAAATATCAGTGGAAATGCCTTGGAGACGGAGGGATCCCAACCTGAGCCGTTTGAGGAGCACACAGCGTGTCCGAACAACAACATAATCGACTCGTTTAGACCATACACGCTAGTTTAGAAGAGCAGTATGTGAGCGGAACTATAAATACGCAAGTGAGCTTGGGAACTATAAATACTTTGTACAGATAAATGAAGAATCCAAAGGTGGTTAGAATAAAACACCAGAACATGGCGTGAAAAATTTTAGAGTCATGCATCTATTACATAGGTAATGTAATTACTGAAATTCATGTCCGGCGAAACATACGAGCACAATTCTAGCTTACGGGTGTGATTAAAAGTCGTTATTATTATTATTATTATTATTATTATTATTATTATTATTATTATTATTATTATTATTATTATTATTATTTAATATGTCTAAAAGCAATACAGTTGTGAGGTGTGAATGTGTATCCTCATTATTTTATAGTTTCTTTCTTGCTGTTGTCAGCCCATCGCACCTAATATCGACGCGGCGTTTCCTCTGCAAAACTGCCAATTAAAGCAGCTGCCTCAGAAAGTCGCCTTCGCGTGCATCTCCGGTGTTTGCTTGTATTCGATCACTTAAGTCTTTAATAAATGTCCTTGTTCTTCTGCTGACTGGGCCCATTGTCTCCATTGCAATCGGCACGAAAAATATCTAGACTCTAATTCTGTGTATTTACGCCACTTTTCTTTCTCTGCGTGCTCGGCCACCCATCCCGCCTCGGTAGCGCTGTGGCACACATAAGACGGTGCGGCTGTGCAGGAGACTGTCGCATCCCAAACCAGGCATTTGCCTTTTTTCCACGGCGGAATAGTGACACCGTCGGGCCTTTTATCGTCTTGAAGTCGTAGTCTGGGTTCCAGCATGCTAGGTATTCCCGCCCTCCGGAGCGCTCTTTGAATCACTGCATTTATTTATGTGCCTGAGAGCCTGACCTTGGCTCTTGATGCAGCTCAACAGGTGGAGTCCATTCTTCTCTACTGGTTTTCCACAGGCCTTGCAAATGTGTGGTTCGCATATCGACCCGCCGATTCTGAGTGCCGACACCAAGCGGAATGAGACGTTGTCCAGCATGGCGCCGAGCTGTGGCGACGGGAGAGCCCTAAGGAATCCAATGCTGAAGGTGTCTCGTGCGGTCAAGAAGACTGCCTTCTCCGTAGAAGACTCAAGGCTTTCAGTGATCTCACGGGCTATAACTTTACATCTGTAGTTATCAAGCACTCTCTGCGTTACACGTTTCTCCCAAGGACCTGGATCCAACTTCAGCTTGACAAGCGACTCTGCCTCCCGCTTAGCTATGTGCAGCCGGTGGTGAGCACTTGGGTCGACTAGCGCCTCTGCCAGCGGGCTGAATTCAGCACAGACGCTGCGTAACATATGGGTGCCAATTCTACTGCTGATCGAACACCCAGTCCACCTTCTCTTATGGGGAGGCTTGCTCTTCGCCACGTATCGTCCGTGAAATCGATGTTAAGGACTTCACTTAGTATGTCTCTCGTAGAGTCGTCATACGCTTGCAGGGCGTCGGGACATTGGCTTGTCGGTGAGGTGCACAATGTGTAGTTGAATTTCGGGGAACCTAAACTATATCTCCAAAGACATAGTGCAGCTTGTGAGTGCATGGCCAACAAACGAGGCCGTGTCTGCAGCAACGCCCGGCGTTTTTCTGTTAAGGTCTTGTAAATACTTTGTGGACTAAGTGGAGCCCCAAGAACTTCTAACTCGGCCGGTTGCTTACAGCCTGGTAGAACGGCCGCAATGGTTTTGCGTGCTTCGTCTCGTTCCTGGGTGTCCCCCCCAACCATTATAACTTTGCACTTGGAAAGATTGAGGATTGTCCCTTCTTCATTTGCAAACTTTATTACCTTAAGTATGTCAGCGGCCACCACTTCTGCCGGTCCTCCTAACGTATTATCATCCAGGTACCAGATGTTCAATGGGCTTCTCATTCGTGTCACTAGACTGGAGATTCCCAGACTAAACAAGGCGGGGCCTAGTGGATCCCCTTGTTGCACTCCATTTGTTGATTTAAGTGGCTCTTTGTCACACCAGGATAGAAGTGACGGGTCCATGTAGCATTGCCATACAAGTGGAAAGAGTTCCGGTACGTGTAGTCTTCTTCTAATATTACGTCGCGTCGTATTGTGTTAAAAGCATTGCTAAAATCTAGCATCACTAAAACCCGCACAGGACCGTCTGTTTCGATGTATGCTCATACAGCGTGAACGGCTGCCTCCGCGCCTCCTTTTATAGAAACCCCTACTTGCCTTGGTCCTAAAGCTTTTGTTATGGATCTCTAACTGATCGCGATGGCCACCTTTGCTACAAGCCTTCGGATTGTAAGGCCACATGCTATAATTCTGATTGAACCGTCCTTCTTTTTTAGGGCCGTAATATTTGCCCCGTAAAAGGTCGTCAGGCAAGAAGAAGGCAGGCTGCCGTTTAGTGCCGAGGCCACCAGAGAGCAAACTTCTTCCAGAAGTCTCCCGGATGAGGGTACTGAGTTGTCATGCATGTCCCGGAGATGTCGACGACGCAGCCCATCTAATCCAGGTCCAGATGCTACGGCGAAAGATCGGACGGCGTCAACAACCAATTTATGATATACGGTATGTCCTCTTGTTGTTACTGGTGCCTGGAGGGATCCTAGGCGTTCGCTTGCGTCTGCTAACGGAGGGGGGTGCTTCTTTCTTAACTCCTGCTCCGTGTGATCGTTAAATGGTGCAAAAGAGTCGGTCGACAGAAGGATCCGTGCGGCGGAACGTACATCACCTTCAGCTAATTTGCGCTCTGCCATCTTCCCCCTGTGGTGATCTGTATCAAGTAATGTGTCGTACTGTATAATGTTACGGTTACACTCGTCTAAGAGACTTGCGAATGTTTTCCACCGCGATTCAGTAACGTTCTTCCTGATTATTTGGCATAATGACCGATCATTGTTTCTCAGTGCTGGGATGCGTAGCAAAAGTATTGGCATTATTAGAAGCTTCTCCCAGGACGCGTTGTCTTTCCTTGTTTTGAAGTTGGAAAGTGCTTCAGCGTATGCTGCGCAGCATATTTCTCTAATTCCTCTGGGTATCACTTTGACTAGTTTAATGTTTCGATGCAACCGGGCCAGGGAACGAATTAGCGTAATTGAGTAGAGGGTCGTATCCGATGGCCTGTTCGGATCGTCTTGTGCGGAAAGCGACGCAGGCGACGACGTGTCTCTCAAGGGTTGACTGAGTGGAGGCCGGGTATCTGCCGGATGGAGACGTGTCGTATGCATACGCAAGCCCCGGAGTGACCTTAGGGACTTCCTGCATATTTCGCAGGTATATGATTGTTGTGATCGTAGTCGGGGTTGATCGGGGTTTGTATGGGCTGAAGGTAGGGAGCTCATGGTTAACTCGTAGTTTTCTGATTATTATTATTATTAATGTGTTAATATTACTGTTATAGACATGGTTATTGCATTAATATTCCATAACATTATAATTACATTATTACGAACAATAACATTATATGTTAACACTATCTTATTAATCAACACAATTATGTGGTATTGCTGCTGCTTCTCTAGTGATGACAAAGTGGTTGCTGTGGCTGTCGCGCGATGAGTTGTTGAAATCACTGTTGGCACCACTTTGTAGATTAGCTGTTCCAACATCCAAATTTAGCTGAGCAGCCGTTAGAAATCGAATTTAAATGGCAGCGGCGTGCCGCTGGGAGCATACGGACCGTTACGCGAATGATTTCGTTTGCTTCACCATGCTGATGGGGCCAAGTGTCTCCACTGTAATGGCCACAAAGTGGTAGCTTCTTGATAGCTCGAGATACTTCCTTCGTTTTTCAGAATCCGCGCGCTCTGCTACCCATGCAGATTATTATTATTATTATTATTATTATTATTATTATTATTATTTCGATTTACACGTGACAGTTCCCTCTCGACCACTTTTTGAACCCTCGGGCACAAGTTGCCTTCTCCGCAAACCTATTGGTTATGGTTATTTATTTGTTCTGATAATACAGTCACCATCTATCACTTTAGAGGCCAGAATGGCTCAGCAGAGATATCCAGTTTTCTTCTTCTGGTGCCCTAAGAGTTTCTCCAGTTGAATTGCAAAAGCAGTTTTTTTCCCAACATCTACGGCTGCCGTGACGTAACCATCGTTGCTTTCGGCGACGCCATTGTCTCCGGATAAGCGCCACACCTCGCGCTGGTGGGGCCTATGCCCGACTTAGAACGGTACCTGTCTGCTATGGTACGCAGCATACCTGTTCAGCACGGCGCCAACAGAGCCTTGTGTACAACTAAATTCTTGTACTAGACATTTATTATTGTGGTAATTTTAGTAGCGAGCGAGGTTAGAGGTTCGCATCCTTCGAAGTCAACCAGTTCCGTCTCCACGTAGTCGCTTTGCGGTCGCTATTTATTATTTTCTTCACCAACGCGCCTTTGTCAGTCTAACAGATGTCAAATGATCAACATGTCGGATGTCTAGGATTTTCATTACTTTCTGTTATATTCTTTAAACAAAGCCACTTTATCTACACCGCACTAGATAGCATTCGCGGTTTATTGTTTTTATTAATGTATTAAAGTTATTATTCAAATTTAATTATTTAAAAGAAATTTTTATTTAAAACAAATTGAATGGAAGATAAGTCCGCTATATTTACTTCGCTATCTCAAGTCTCGTTTTTTACTTTTTCCTTCATAGAAGACGAGGCCACAGTCACCCAAAATTAGCGAACGTGGTGCCAATTATTATCAAAAACGATTCAAGGGAGGCTTCGTCACGTCAAACTGCTTACTCATCCACTGCCCATTGTTCTCCTTTCCGTGATAATTTCCAATAAGTGCTACCCTGGCTATGTCTATTACCATATGGTGAATCTGTTATGTTCTAAAGAATCATAATTATTTGACGCCGTCGGACAAAAACTTATTCATTTGTATGCCAAAACTGAATTTAAGTTTTATCACGCAGAAAAGTAAATCGTATACGCGACTCGTCATTACGTAAATACAGAAATTCTTAAATTCGAGAGCGATAGGTCAACTTCCTCAATAATCAATAGCCTTTCATTTAGCGTAGCATGTTCGAGCTGCAGGCGCAAATTTGTGACTTGAAACATTGTAATTGCGCTGTCTAATCACTTCATTTCTGGAGTATCTCCCTGGCTGACATTTGTATCAGTCCTTAATGACTGCTTCTCTGAGCTAAGAATACCCCTCGAAAGGAGTGCGTGGGTATTTGAGAGACTTACTTGGGCGAGCACTACCTACAACATTAAAGCACAAATGAAATAAAAATGCATGTCGTAAGGACCCTAATAAACGAGGCACAGCCTATTTTAATTTAGTTTAAATTTGGATATCGTAGCAGCGCCTATATAACTGTACAATTAGGTACTACAGTTTAGACCGCATTTGTAGATTACCTGTTGAAAAAATCAACCCATCATTGCTCCGTTCCGTTCACCACCTAGCAGGCATGAGCCTCCCTCATTCCGTAGAGCACTCCTAAGTTCTCTCAATCTTCAAGCATCACCTGCAAGCAAGCCGTCTTCTTCTAGTTCCCTGCCGAATTCTCCCCTCGGACAATCGAAAAAACTGTTTTGAGCTGACTCTCAGCCAAGATTTAACGTCCACGGATTTGCTTTCGCGTTGCTTCATAAAGACAGACCCCACAAATACAAATGTGCAACGATGGGGATCAAACCCGTACACCTATGTGTCTACTCCGGTCGCAAGGCTCTCGCAAATGCACCACGCCATCACCTCCTTAGACAATCTAGTGCGCCCCGATCAAAACTGTGTATACAGCAACTCTGTAGACACTTCTACTAACCATAGCTAGAACGATGAAAGGCGTGGCAGAACAGTACGCCGCGGCTGTTGGCTGCTCGGAGACAACTGTAATCCTCTGCAAGTTCAGTGAAAGTGGCCTTTGACGTTTGTCACCAGTCTTGGACCACCTCGAGTAGTTGGAGCACAGATAGAGTGAATTACGATGTTGATCTGGATCTAAACGGCGACTCACAACGAAGTACTTTCTCAAGTGTGCCACCTAGAATATCTTAAATAGCAGCAATATGTATTCAACAGTGTGACACACGAGGAAACACTGCCTATAAGGAGTCTCATTGGCTGCGGAATAGAGCGTGCGACTCCTTTCGGTGTCAGAGACGCGGGCTAGTTCCCCAACTTCTGCCCGTCAGCAATTTGCCGCGACATATTCGTAAGGTGTGAACGTGTGCACCCGTTTACGAGTTAGTACTGCATCTATCAGGCTGATTACTGAAGCGGCATTTCCCCATCGTTGTATGCCTGTTTTGTTTGTATTTCAATGATTAGATGGTCATTAGAAATGATTGGTCGCCGTAGCGCTGCTTGTTGTTATTTTCGTGGTTTTCCTTGATAAAGCATCTGCAACCCGAGTCTAAATTTAAGTTAATTTAGACTGGGTACAGCAACTGTTTTTGAAAGTTTTGCGTCATCATTGCATCATACATCGTTAACAACAGTACCGCTTGTGCCCTCTACAATACAATAAGTAGACGAAACGATGCTTGAGCTTTAATTACATTTATTCAGTAATAAAAACTTTTGTAGTATGTTACAATTGTAGCGTACTTCAGGGGAGTCTAGCTATATCCGTGCTCACTTTCCTTCATTTCCTTTGTTCATTTCCGATGTTCTAATATACATAGATATAAAGATGTGAATCTATGCGAGAATACATACATTATGTAGACATGCACATACATGTATATTTTCGCTTCCGTAGATATATATATATATATATATATATATATATTTGTATGCAGATACATATAGGTAAATATATACCGATATGTATAGATATACACATGTGCATATTTATATGCATAATGTACTCGTATATCCACATACGTATTGCTGTGTAGATTTGCGGACCTTTAATTATCGAGTGGAAATCTACCGCGGAAGTCCGGGGGCACCATTTTTATTATCTGATGTTGAAAAGCACCGACATTTATCGGTTAAAAATCATGCGACTCTCTACCTAGCCTACAGTTATGCATATATATACATTCGTGTATACTTTTATGCTTATATATATATACCCATATGCATGGGTATATATATACATACGCATACTAATACACAAATTTATAAACATGAATGCGTTTGTCCGTTGTCACTTTATAATTTATAAACATGAAAATGTTTGTCCGTTCCAAAGGAGTAACACACAGCCACATGTTTTATGTACAATTGAGAAGATAGCGCCTGCGGGTTGTTCGACAATGCATGCGTATCTTATCGCCTACCTAACTGCGCCTATATAACACTACAGTTACCGTGTGGTCAATCTAGAACTGACTATTGGCATATATTATGTTTTGATATATATATATATATATATATATATATATATATATATATATATATATATATATATATATATTCATCTATATATTAATGCAACTGTTGTTATCTCTGATGTTTGTGTAGAATTATTACCTAATTAGTTAGTTATATGGCGTGGCTATCACTGAGCGGTCATGGGCCGCTACGCTTTGATATTTGTGTTGAATTGTTGTTATTGTTTGCGCTCGTTGCTTCGATAGTTTTTCGTCTGTACCGCCCTCAGTCTCCGAAAGTGACTACAATGAGTCTCGTAGCTAACTACGCGTCACGTTTCATCGCAAAAGTTTGCACTAACAACACGAATGACATCAAACTAATACACATTGCAACTAAATTGTACCCCAGCTGAGCCATGTGTATAACCCACTCCTGATATATATATAAGCCATGTGTATAACCCACTCCTGATATATATATATATATATATATATATATATATATATATATATTTATATATATATATTACTAACTGCAAACACAACCATACTTTAAGCATGCTTCTAATCAAACCAGATGTTATTTCGCCTCCCTCTGGACTAATTTTTGCGTCTGCCACGTGTCGGGAAGGTAATTGTGAATCGGCGTAATAGCCTGCAGAGTAGCCTGAACAAAAAACTCAGCTTGTCACACATACTTGTCTAACGGTTTCAATTGGCTACAGCGTAGCAGTCTTCGTCTACTGTCAGCATCAGAAAAAAAATTGGTTTGTCGCCTAGTGCAAGTAATGTATAACTTGCTGCCAGTTGTCGGGGGCTAGAGGGACTCCTAATAAAAGTAATAACAACAACTCATGTTGACTTTATTTGTTTGTGTGCATGCATGCATCGCGTCTCTGAGTCTTTCCTCCGCTCGTGAAAATGACGAGGCCCGATATTACGAGCGTTGTTGCGCCGGGAAGGATAGGACAAGGTGACCTGATGGCCTGTAGATAGGACCACAGGCTCGTGCGTAATTTCGTTTCGTCGTGATTGATCGTGGCGAGTTATCGTTAGCGAACTCGTTCTCGTTCCGTATCGACTGACGTTGACCTCTTCTTGCAACGACGATATTTCGATGAGAATTCGTCGCCAAACACATCACCTAATGAAAAAAAGCGCACGGGCATCACCACGAAAAACAACCAGGGTCCAGAGGGTTATTTCAACTAAATAGCCAGCGCATTAGCTTAGCCGTGGCAAATATGTTTTTTTTTCATGTTTTGTAGGTAAAGCACTGCACAATACTAAAACTATAAAAGACTTCTGACGTTTCTCCTTCTGTAGTGCATCTGTGTGCCATTTTCTAGAGACCTCGAGTATTTGTACACAAAATGACCGTTATTACAAAAAATGATGTGTGATAGAATGTAATTGAACCACTCGACATTGTGAGAGTCGTGCGAGGTCTATGGTTAAAATAAATGGGTGCAATCTGGATGTGCGTTCGAGCTGTATGCCCAGTGAAAGGTCAATTTTTGTCATTGAGCGTACATGTTCAATTGTATAAAGCAAATAGAAGTGAGGCACACTGTCAAATGCGTTTAAAATATAAATAGATGTAGCAAAATGTCTTACGGGCATAGAAATTGTATATATATATATATATATACATGTCACCTTTTTGCATCAGGGAGGCTTATAGCGGCAGCATATATATTACCTTCGCATCCATATCATAAATGTGTCTTCCAATATATACTGAGTATTTGCTTTCTATTGGGACAACTTGGTTTTGTAGCATCGACCTTTCTTAATTTAAGCTTTTTTTTTAGGAGGCGATTATCACCCATCTCCTACGGGCTTGGAACCGCGGCGAGACACATCTTCAATGCACCGAGGGCCGGACATGCTGAGGTGGATATCTAGGGTTTCCCAAACAGTCAAATTGAGAACATGGCCGCTGGCTTGGAAATGGCGTACCTGTTCGAAGGGCGGAGATGAGATCATCGAATTCCCCGTGCTGTTGTTGCTGCTGTTGTTGCTGTTGAGTTCCGTTGGTGGCGCCATTGCTTTTTGAATTCTTCCGTAATCCAACAAAACCGGATCCGTCGGGAGAATGACGTTCTTTGTCCTTGCTCGCTTTCTCTCTGCGTTTTGCCTATGTAAGTCGTGAGTGTCAAAAAATTAAACACAGTTATATATATATATATATGTATATATAAATATACATAATACTGCTTCCCTAGAACAACGGTAATTAAATTGTTTCTCCCAGCGTTTGCTGAGTCCTGAAACTTGAGAACTAACTAACCTCGAGTTCTTTTTGTCGCTCCATTTCTTCCTTGCGTCGCTTCTGAATAGAGTCGATCTCGTTTTTGGCGTCGTTAAAGCTCGCGAGGAAGGCGTCGAAGATCGAGAAGAACTCGTCAGGTTGGACGGAGCTGGGATCTTCACCGAACAGCCGAACCACCTCCTCATATTTAGCCTTCATTTCTACGAAGAGTTCATCAAGCTCTTGATACTTATATGTTGCACTTGCCACGAAGTTTTTCATAACGGGCACAAACTTGTCGCCGGGCATTTTCTCGGCTTGACCGCGCAGGAAGTCGATCTCCTTCTGTACTTCGGCTAAGCCTGATTTAAGGCCAGCCATGTCCTTCGATAGCTCGGACAGACTAGAAATGAATTTAAGCACAACAGATAGAGCTTAGTTCGAGCGAATGGCGCGTCTAGACATCCGGACTGCAGAAGTAAGTTAGTTTTTGATTGTACACCCAAGCGTCTATAACGCATGTCAAATAAATACGCAACTTGTCTATAATGTACGTCAACAATATACGCAATATGTCTATAGCAATTACTATAATCGTTTATAGAGGTGCTCGTGTCAAGGGTCAAAGGCGAGTCAATTTACAAAACGGCCTGGATAAACTCTTGTCTACAAAACAGCGATAGAGAAGCCAGGCACTTACTTTACTTTGCTGCCCTGTCGAACTTTCGATATCTCCTCGTCAATCTTAAGCACCTCCCGGAATCTTCGCTGGCAGGTCTCGATCACATAATGAAGTAGTGTATAGTTGCGGTTGGACGAGGATTTTGTGTCAGCAAGCTTGTTCAAGGACGCAATTTTAAATCCACAAGCATTACCACGCTCACCACGATTCATGTAGTTACCAAATGCAAGCACCAACTCGAGAAGGCGGCGCAACCTACGGGATCGTTGGAGATCCTTCGACGCCTCCGTAACGGCAATGATTTTCGGCTTAATGTCGTTGAGTTTTTCTTTGAAGGTTTTCTTGTAGGAGAGCGTTTTGAGACGCTGCTCATAGTGAACAATTTTCCCTACCTCGTATAAGAAGCGGTCTGCTTTAGCCAGCAGCTCGAGCTGATGGCTGTGCTCTTCTAGACTAGTGCGTTCCTCGAGGGTGGGCACGAATTTGAGCATTTGCTCGATCATGTCCTTCTGAAGTTGTTCCTTCGAATCCATCGACAACAGACAACTGACGATCTCATCGTTGGACAACTTCAGCCTCGTCAACAGGATCTGACAGTTTTGCGCTCTCCGTGGATCTATTACGGACAGTTCCTTAATCTTGTTGCTGTTCAGCGTGCCCTTCGAGGGCAGGTCGGTAACGTCTTCATTCGACGCGATCATGTTCTTCTTGAAGGCGGCAAACGTCTTGTCGACATCGTCAAGGTCGATCTCCTTATAGAGCTTCTCCTCGTTCACCTCCGACCAGATCGTGCCCTGCAGACGCGCTTCGGGCAACTTCGACCAGTTAAACGTTTTGAGCGGATTCGACGGTTGGGGAACGTTCTTGATGACCTTTTTGGGCATGCCAAAGAGACCGATTGGTGGCGGGGGAGGCGCTCCAGGCCCACCCAGCGGTGGCGGCGGAGGTGGGGGAACACCGGAAAATCCGCTAAGAGGCGGAGGTGGCGGAGGAGGAATACCCCCTGAAAGAGCGCCCATGCTTCCAGGAGGCGGTGGTGGAGGTGGAGGCGGAACGGGAATGCCCTCGCCTACAGCAGACGAATTACTAGCGTTGGCCGCCGCTGCTGCTGCGGCCGCGGCTTGGGCAGCGGCTGCCGTTTTCTGTTGAACCTGCGACAGAGGGATTGATTATAAAGGTAGAACAATTAACAGTCAGATAACAGAGTTGCTCAAATCGCCTCTTACAGGGTCGGGATCAGTGAACGGTACTGCTGCAGGTGCAAATATAGCACCAAAGAGCACCAAACATAACGTTATCAGAGTCATTGGTTAACTGGTCATTGTTGAAGTTCAATCAAAGAAAAGGAAGAAAAAGAAATCATCTCCTCTTTGTAAGAATTTGCCCCCATTTGGTGATACTTACGGCCAGAGTAAGCTGCTGAATATTGTACTCGAGCTCCTGGATTCGCTGTTTCGTGTTCAGATGGGAGACCGTTTCCCGTTCGAGTCTGTCTTTTGTCTTCTCTAGAGAATCCTTAAGGTCATCTCGCTCCTGTGAGGTCTGCTCGAGCTGTTGTTCTTTTCCGGCAATTGACGTTGAAAGGTCGACGTTCTCCTTTTCAAACCTCTCGGCTTTCTCTTTGGCCAGGCGAAGCTCTTCTTCACTAGCCAAACTGTGTTGAAGAAACGTTCATTAGTGATAGCCAAGATGCATGACCCCAAATGCAAAATAAGGAACATATATATATATATATATATATATATATATATATATATATATATATATATATATACGAGTGAGCTAGGAGGCCGACCCACAGCTCTGACACTAAAAAATGTGAGTCCAATCCCTGTACGACCATCAAATTTTTCTCTAGAGTTAGAGTATGAATAGAGAGGCAAACATTATACTAGTTCAACAAAAATGAGCCATATATATATATATATATATATATGTGTATATCTTTCTGCATATGTATATATGCACACACGCAAACATATTTGCAGATAAACCAACGTACTGTTTAATGATCTCCGCAACGTTAATGGAGATGGCGGTTACATCGTGGTCGATGCCATCGCATGTGTCCTGCATGATGATCTGCTGCACGAGGCGGTCGAATAGGATCCAGTGCTCAACGGACTTGCCCTTGGCTGCACGTGCGTGCATGCAGTTTGACGTTCATCCATCCATACATACATGTGCACACACACAAACAAGCATATCGCGAGGCGCGAACAGTAGAAACGCAACACAAATTTCAGTTTAGAAAGCACATTCCGGAAAGGAAATACTTTGTTTTCGTATTGTCACAATATCGCGAAAAAACGTCTCCTAATTTCTGCCGATGCTACTAAAAGGCCTAGTGAGAGACTAGTCAATGAAACGAATTCCTATTTAATACGGCCGCCAGATTAAGTAAGATAAGCTATTATCACAAACTGTTGCAAACAGCTTAGTCAACTTATAGCGTAACGCTTTAAATGTCCTTGCTAGAAGCCAGAATGATATGTCCCTCATTGCTTCTTCTCATACGCAAACTAATATACACGTTAGTGTCTTTGTTAAAATAACAAGCACCTTCTTGGAGATATGTGTCGTGTTAACTCCACCGTCTATTCGGACCCATTGTCAATATTGTCGTCCGATTGTCTAAACACAGGAACAACGGCAGGGTCCTCGATACCTCGGTGTGCTATTACTGATCTGCATATAGGTATATATTTATCATCAAGACTCATGCGCAATGCACGTTTAGTGAAAAACATTTATATATACATATTATATATATTATATATACATATATTATATATACATTATTATATATACATATATACATACATATTATATATATTATATATACATATATATATATATATATATATTTTTTTTTTTTGACAAAGTTTGTAGAGCCACTGACTCGGCATGAGGAGAAGATGCTGCATGAAGCTGAGGAAATGAGGAAGGGCGGGCGAGAAGACCATCTTTTGCTCCAAGCAAGCCAGCATCTCTTGTGGCTTTGTCGAGTCGATGTGGTCGCAATTGTAGCGTTTCGAAAGTTCTCTCTCATCTTCATTCCGTACCATCTCGAAGATATCCAAGTGCCTGAAACGTTAGGTGACAAACAACACACGGACGGTAACAACAACGGCAGCGACAACAACAACAACGGCAACGACAACAACGTTAGAACGGCAATTCAGTAATTTGATTGGACGGTCATGGCGGCTTTTAACAAATGTCATCACCACTATTTATTATTGTGTTATTATTACGACCATTGCTGTTAGTGTTAGTACTGTTCTGCCGAGAACAAGCCGCGCGGGGGTGACGCCGCTCACCCCTCGAAATCATCACTGCCCTGGACGAAACAAAGTCGCGGGCGGGGGGGGGTGGGGGTGACGCAAAATCGTCCGTACGTTCAGTTCGGTCAGTGGCCATTGCGATACAGGAGCTGACAGGAGGAAATCAGAAAAACTCTTCTCATAACAGGCAGTGTGGGTCCATCTTCGGCGCCGTCTATAATTAGCATGATCATTTGTGGATCAGTACGTCCGTTTCTTCACGAAACCCAAGCAACTGCTTTGGTGACAAAAACAGAGCTTTTTTGGCCTGACGATGATAAATGACTGGCGATCGCATCGGCCGCGCCGTGGCCGGACCGCAATTGAACAATCAACCACAGTCGAACGATTTAAGGGCAGCCTTACGTGACTGGCGTGCGATACCGCGTCGCGATTAGTCGTCCAAGCTTATTAGTGGTGTTACGCTACTTTATTTTCGGTTTGCTATAGTAGTTATTAAAAGGGATATTTTATTATTATGTTATACTTATGTGCTATACTCGATGCATGCCGTACATACGTAACATAAACCGATCTAACAAATAGGCTTATGTGGCACGCGTCAACCTGTGAGCTATGACCACGTTTCACGTGGAACCTTGCAGTTTTAACAGTGCACTGTGGACTTCAGCCTGTTCTGTTCACAACCCTGTTTTTCCAGCTAGTGTTTGGAGGTACACTCACTCTACTGCTTATTCGTGCTCGTCAAAGTTCGTCCGCTTTATTAAGCGACCCTCAGAGGACAAACATGGCCAAGGCGCAGATCGCCAAGCGTAGTCCTGCCGATCATATGGCGTTTTTATATTTGTATATCTGTTTCGTTTGTCAGCTTGTGAAGATCGAAACGGACCATAACCGCGTCAAACAGAAGGACTGCTAAAAAACCTTCTAAATTGTTTCTCATTTTGCGCTAAAGCTGAAGCTATTCCATCAGTGCCTCAATCAACTGGACAAATGCACCAATGCACCTGTGCACTATGGAATCATATCTTATCAAGGCGGAAACAAAGCAGGCTCATCCCCTTCACCGAGCAGAGATAGCTAATGGTAAAAATAAAGCCCGCGGGAAGATAGGAACTGCAAATGTTGAACTCCACCCCAGAAGGGACTGGCCGTCGAAAATCGATCACCTTCGGCCGAATTTTGAAAGGGGATAAATGTGACACGAAGAATTTATACATTCGCATATAAATTGTTGCAGTATATATATATATATATATATATATATATATATATATATATATACTGCTCGATATTGGTATATCGATTGGAGTCATGTCTGTGTAGATTCAACGAGTTTTATCTAGATAAGATCCACAAACATTAAAATACGCTCAATTAACAACATGAAATTGCCGAGTTAGGTACGCAGCGTACTCTTGTTATCACCACCGTAGTACGGACTGACGCCCAGACCGAACGAAGCTGTAGTGGCTTAGACGTACAATAGCAGAGGTTTAGTAGCTGCGTTTCGCAGAAAATCAGAAGTCTTGTACGGAAAATCACATATATATATATATATATATATATATATTTACTGTTCATATACATATTATTATATAAAAATATTACGTTCATAGGCAGTCTAAAGTTGTTCATATTAAACTTCATATTTAAAATATATATATATATATATATATATATATATATATATATATATATAAAGACAATAAAGCATCCTATCTAAACGCAACTGACCTGTCAAGTAATGCGTTTTCATATTTTCGCAGTTTGTCGATCGTCGACTGTATACCGAGCATGAGTAGCTCGAAGCGGAGGTGTAGCCGAAATTCGAGGTGTTCCGATCCGGGTCCGTAGTTGAGGACGGCGTTCACAAACGACATGATCGCCGTTTTCAGATTGACGTCCTCCCGGTACGGTCCGATACTTCGATCTAGGTCGTTCACGATCGTCTACAGCAGAAATAGATAAAGCGGCTCGGTGTCAACTCAACTAGATAGGCTTTTTTATTTGCATAACGCAAAATATACATATACGTAGCATATATACAAAATGTTGGACAAAATCAGAAAAATAAAGAGTGGACCTGGCTATGCTGACACTCAAATGCTGACCGTAACCCAGAGAAACAAAAAATTGCCTGTATATAATAAGAAGTTTATTTCCGTATAATACATTAGGTATATGTTACATACATCAACTAGCTAAGCCAATGCCAAAAAAAAAATGCCTGTTACCAGCAGTAGCCTGACGGGTAGCACATTCATTCAGAGTTGAGCTTAATGAACTAAGTATATAGGGACGTAGTGCAGCAACTAAATATGAGCGTTAATGTTACTAATGATTCACCACAAAATAATATGAATTATAGTAGTATCAGCTTTTGCTCTAATAATTCACACAATAAAACATATTGGTATCAATGTAGCTTAGTCAGATAACTTAAATATGAGAAGTTCAATGTTAATTTTTTATTTGATATTTAAATATGCGCGGTAAGATACAGTAGCGCCAGCTGACCGACCGTTTGTCGTCGTCGGTGACAAGCCGCAGCATACCTCAGCTTTATTACTACTAGTTAATTAAATGATATATATATATATATATATATATATATATATATATATATATATATATATATATATATATATATATATATATAGCATTTAATTAACTAGTGGACAGCAGCGTCGGACACAAGCCTGCGGTTGCTAGCCTTTATCCCAAGTGTACGACTTTCATCCCACCCGACGATGAGGCCTCTAGCCCATATATATTTATATATATATACACACACAAACATGTTAGTAGTAGCAGAGGTAATCCTATTGCAGTGCTGCCTTGTTCAACGCAACGGGGTTGTCTCCCACCGAGCCAAGTAAGCTGGTGTTGCTGCTGCTGTGCTGCTGCTGTTCATTTTGCGTCTTTGGAGCTCGCGTCTCTGGGCGTGTCATCACGACTCTGCTCTAGCCGTACTCTATCCCGGCTCATGAAGGCGAAGAAGTCGCTAGTCATCGTTGTTGTAGTTGTTGATGCTGATTTTGTTGTTGCTGGGGTTGTTGTTGCTGGTGTTGTTGCTGCTGATGTTGTTGTTGCTGGTGTTGTTGTTGCTGGTGTTGTTGTTGATGCTGCTGATGTTGTTCTTGTTGTTATCGTCGTCGTCGTCTTTAACGACGACCTGGTTGGTATTCGTACCTTCCCGGCATCACCACCAGGCTCAATCGAGCGCGCAGGCGGGCCAATACCTACACTTACATAGACTTACATAGATACACACTCACAGACATGCTCGGTCACATACTATATATCAAGGCAAGGCAGCGTCACCTCGGTCATCAGCAATGTGATCGGCTATCGGCCAACCCTCCACCCGGACTCGATGGTGAATTTAGGTTGGGGCGCTCTCTCTTTCACTCTCTGTTTGTGTGAGATCGGGCTCACAGTTAGCACTCCGTTGCTGTTCGATCCATCGCCGCATCAATTCAGCCGCCGCCGCTCATCGCCCTGAGTCGTCCTGACGGCCGGAATACTCGATTCGAGTCTACCCCACAGCAGCAACAGCAGCAACTGCCCATTAGACCATTAGAGTTGCTATGTATCGGTTTTCGGTAGCAGCGGTTCTGTCAGCGGTCAGTTTTAGTCATCGACAGTAGTGTATGCCAATGAATTGTCGCCTTATACCGCTCGCAAACCAAAAGCGGGCAGACGGGCATTAGGCCGAAACAAGGAGAGACGGGGGATGGCTTGTATTGTGCTGATGAGTGATATAGATAGATAGATTGATAGATAGATAGATAGATAGAGAGGAAAATAGCGAACGAGAAAGAAAGATAGAACGAGACACAACAAGGAAAGATGGAGTCTTTCCTCAAAGATAGGCGGAATATAGAAGTGACAGAGAGCAAGAAATATGTATAGATATATAGAGAGGAAGATAAGATACAGAGTGGCCACCGATGAGGAAAAAGGCGGCACTCTGACGGACGCCCCTTGCACCCCAGGAGCAGTCCTGTTTGCATACGATACGACAACGGCGCCGATGACAACAACAACAGCAACTAGGACAGGAATGAGAACGCTACCACGGGTGAGGTAGGTCAAGGCGCCGAAGTCGATCGCAGCTACGGCGGCAGCAGCAGCAGCTTGCCAGTCAGTGCAGTACCGAGACTGGGTTTCCTCGCCTGTGACCAGCTGGTGGTCACTCGCCTGAAAACCGTCGTCTCTTGCTGGTTGGTACAAGCAAGAGGTGACAACAGCGAGTAGTAGCAGGAGAAGCGGAAAAAGCACCGGTTCTTTCGAGCTGAGCCTGCACCCCCCACAGGCCGGGGTCGTTCAGCAAAAGAGTGCATATATTCTGCATGAACGAAACGGCTATGCAACACTGAACCGCCGCCATCTGTTGACGACATATTCGTAAACTCGCCTCCCCAGACCCAACTCTGGCACACATTGTTCTCCACGTCTGGTGGTGCGTGGAAAACAATATACTGTTCTCAACCGCCGAAGTCGAAGTACTCTGTCGTCTCTCTGATCTTGCCTGTCTAGGCGCAGAATTGATTTGTTTAGAATGGCGACGCTGTATAGATGTTGTCGTGACAACGGCGTATACTTTTGCCATAGCTTGACTCCTAGTTCAACAGTTAAGGACGTTTTTTTTAATTATTCTACGCCGGCTCAGGCGAGCCGACTTGTTAGAGTCGGTAGTTCTTTAATAGTCAATAAAAAGATCCGATACTATTTTTAACATTCCACTCATTTAGTTGGACGCTGTGGCTTTTCGGAGCACATCAACAATCGTGTTTGTCTAACGAATTGCCGGGCAAACAATCCGTTAATGATCATTGTTAGCGCAGCGTCAGCATTTTTGAACATATCCACCATATGACACTAATGCGTATGGTGACGATTGCAGGCAGTGATCTTCTAGAAGGAAGACGTTCGAACTAGGAAAGCGGTCGTCTTTGGCCGACCGATGTCGAACCCATAACCATCTACCGACGATCTACCGTAGGTGATCGGCGCCATCATTATCCATCAATCGCTTGTTCTATCTATAAGCTCTATCTAGGTAGAGGGCGACTGGCAGAAGTTGTTTCCTAGTCTTACAAGCATCAATCATTGGACAATTCCGCTGAGCCCGAGCGGGTCGGGAGGAAACTTTAGGCTTGTGGGTAGGTTTGTGAATCGCAAATAGCCGAGTCGTGGTTCGTTGCCGACGATGACGACGCATTCCCGAAACCTTCTAAACCAAAAAATAAATAAATAATAGCGGTGTTCGGTCGCTTTAGATAAGACGATGGTCTCGTTGCGGCAAAAGCAGCATAAGACGGATAAATGAAGAGATGATGCTGCACAGCGAGTACATTGTCTTTAGTTGGGGCGCGTTGTTGCTGCTTACATTACTGTTGTCAACGCTTTTGTTGTCTTTGTTGTTGTTGTCGTTGTTGTCATCGTTGTCGTTGTTTGCGGTAGTTGTTGTTACTGTTACGCTGCCGTTATCTCAGCTGTTGTAATTATCACAATCATTACCATCATCGTTGTTGCTGTTGTTGTTATGAGTGGCGTTTTTCATTGGTTGATGATAAGGTGATGATCTGTGATTTATAGAAGCGACCCATCATGGCTACCGCTGGTGCTATTGCTGCATCATGCGCTCTTACCGCAGATGTTGTCTATATCGTCTTCACCGTTGGCCGTTTTCTGCCTCAGCTATCGTTGACGACGTCAAAGTTATCATTATCGATACGCTGATATTGATAATACCGTTATATATATATATATATATATAACGTAGTCGTCGAACTGGTCGCAATAGTAGGGTCGTGGTAGTGGTTATTAACTGACACATGATTTGCCTTCCGTGCTAGCACCTTCTGTCGAACGGCAGTGAGAAGATGGATCAGCTCGATATCGATACATATACTTATTCCACACGTACCCCGTAACCCCGCCGATATGAACGGCATCGTATGGTGATGTTGTCGATGACGTTAAGGGGTGAGGGGTGACGACCACCACCACCACAAGGAGGGTCATAAGTATCATGCTACTAGTGCGTGATAAGAGGGGTGGGTGGCTGGCGGTTTGAGGGCCTTGTGGTGGAGCAGCTATGAGGTTCTGGGAGGAAGAGAAATCATGTGCGAGAAGGTCCTAAGAGAGAAGAGAGAAAGTGGTAGAAGGGAGTGCTAAGAGAGAAGAGAGAGAAGCAACGGATACGACGAGGCCCCTGGGCCTGGACTTTGGGATCTTGCGGTTCTGCGAGAAGCCGCGTAACTACGGCCCAGACCTGCGGGCCTGCGGTGGGTAGCGCATCAGCGAAGCGCATCACGATTATTCCTGCTCGCCCGTCCGTCCATCCTGCTCACTCACTCTCTAGCCACAGGCGTCCCCCCCCCCCCGTCAGCATGATGACATGACAACATGACAATGTGCTGACAGCACGTCATCATCACTGTCGTCTGTCAGGATATCGTTGCAGGGTGGCACGAGGGTCAGAAGGAATAGCAAGAAGAAGAAGAGGAAGAGGATGATACGCTTGTACCACGGTCGGTCGGGGTAACAGATACCGTCGTTGTTGCCGTTGTTGTTGTTGTTATCAGCATTACCGTCACCAGCACCTCATCATCACCGTCATCTCTGCATCATCATCATCATCTTCATCATTACATTGATGCCGTGGTGAAATGAGACAGATAGGCAAACCCAGCTGGTCGGGCTCACGTCTGGACTTGGACATTTCCTGTTGCTACAGCGGCTGCTCTTCCTCGCCATCGTCGCCGTGTTGGTGGTGATGATACCAGCGATCATCCATTAATGATTAACGAGCGGCTGGTAATAAAAAGTTATAGCAAAAGTACTGGCGGTACTGGTTGTAGTACGAGTAGTAAATGTAATCGAGCTTGTTGTTGTGGGAAAGTCGTAATTGTGATTACAGTGACGACGATGATGATAAAATAAAATCAACAGCAACAACAGCAGCAGCAGCATCAATAACAACTCCGACAATGATTATGCTATTGATTGACTTTCGCTGATTCGCGTTCGTTTTTCTGCTGATACGTTTGCAGCAGGACTGTTTTAATTGGCCAGGATCGTCAATAATCATCGCCACGCCGCCGCCGCCGTCAACAACAACAATAACAACAACAGCAATAACTCAACAACAATGAACAACAACGACGTTGATTACGTGAACAGGGACGCCCTTTACGGCCAAATCGAATACCCCCCCCCCCCCCCCCCCCCCAACACCACCAATAGCTCCAGTACTTCAGTTATCGCTGCTGATATTCGGTGGGCGTGAACACATGGTGTAGTCTGACACGCACTTACTCGACGATATTGATAACTACGACAATGATGCCGACAGCAGCAACAACGACAGCAACAGGCAGCAACAAAGAAATGACGGAAGCAGCAACAATAGCTACCGGCAACAACAATGGCGGAAGCAACAACAACCTCCATTCCCCTTTTGCTGCCGACTGCGAGTAGAATCGTCGAGTCTGTTCAACAATTTAGAAGCTCGTAGTCCGTCATAACTCGTAAGGAGGCAGTAGCAGCAGCTGCAGCACCTTATAGTGAGCTTTTTCGGGCTGACTCTCGCACTTAACATCCAGGAAAATGCTTTCGCATTGCTTCGTAAGACGAACACCCCATAATGACAAATGTTCAAAGGCGGGAATCGAACTCGTGCATGCACTTCCCGTGTGTCGCAAGGCGCACGCAAATAATGCACCACACAACGATATTCTACGGTGCGACCGGTAGATCAACAGGCAGGGCACGCGAGAGTATGCGGCGGCCAGCACCGCGTGAAGAGCCAACGTGCTGCTGGTAGGTACTTCGTACCGGGTAGTGTAGCTGCTGTTAATGCTGGTGTCGCCGATGAAGAAGAAGAAGTCTTGCTTGGCACCCCCAAACACCCCTCACGGCGCGAAAATGAAAACGAGGACACCAACGATAATGCTCATAATGACAATGATGATGATGGGGACGTTGATTGTTCTAATGATGATGATGATGTTGGTTGTTCTAATGATGATAATGATTATGCTCCTGATGGTTCTGATGAGGGGCAACGAAACGAAACAAACAAGATGAGTGAACGCAAGCGATTTAACGAGGATGAACATCGGGAAGGAAAGAGAAAACATCACATTATGGACACACGACATCAAGAACGACTAACTGGAAGGATGTCGTCGGGCGCTCGCTGGCTAGCTTCGAGCGTGTGAGGCGTCAAAACTTCAGCTAGAGAGCTAACTATATGTGACGAGCGGAAAAGTTGACTTCGTTTCGACTTCGGTGTTCTCGTATTCAATTATCTCGTATTCAAAAACCGGAAACTAAGTCGTCACGAAGACGGCAACGACAATAACAAACCGAGGCTGACTTTCTTTATTAGATAGTCACATCGATAGACAAATCAATGGGCAAGCGACCTTTGAAAGTTAGGTTGTGAGTTCAGTCGTGAAGTTTACTGAAAGAGAGATGACGATGCGATCAGGCCAAGAGCTTCTGGTAGACCGTCCAGTAGACTGCGAGCAGGGGGAGAATACTTAAATGTGGCGGCGTGGTCTAGGGGACTAGTGTGCTAGGACAAACCATACCGCTGAGAGTCAGCGGCCATGCTGCCACAAAGACTGTTGGGAAAACCCTAGATAGCATAACATGCCCGGCCCTCGGTGCATTGAAGATATACCTCAGGTTGTGTTCCAAGCCCGTACGCGACGGAGGATGGTCTACAATTAAAAACAACCTCCTAAAAAATGTTTTTATTCTAGGAGATTACTTTAGAATGAAGCTTTTTTGAGCAAGGCACAAAGGATGCGCTTCGACAGTGAGCAGCGAGCGAGAATGCGATCCAGCCAATCAGTTTAAGTGCGTGATAAATCCACGGAAAGTTCGAATCGTTAGATACTGATGCTAAGCG